>LPNX010861513.1:397438-470151 GCA_001517045.1 Pseudotsuga menziesii
TTTTAAAGGTAGCAGTATAATTAAAATATATTATGTAGTATAGTATATAGTAGGATCACTAAAAGAACAACTAAGAATATAAATAATAGATACAATATTTTGACCTTGGAAACCACAAGGGATAAACCACAACAACCTTGTGATACAGATATTAGTTCAAAGTACAACGTACATCATAATACATAGTAATCACATATAGCAGAAGATAAACCCCAATTACAAAGGAGAAACTCCTTCAAAGATGGGGAACCCTGAAAAATACTTCTTCTGGATGGTAGCAAACTTCTTCCTTGAGTGGAGTGAACTTGGTTGGGTGAAAATGAGTGAGGCACCTTGTTATTTATAGTTGACTTTATGTTTGCTTGTTCACTTTAACTGGGGCTTGAAACTTGCACACTTAATCTGGTATGACTTGTCTTTTATGCATAGTAATCATTGTTTATTATTATATTTTCTAAGGCCGACGTGGTGAGGATACCTCAGACAGCTACTACATCAACACTCCCTCTTAGCCAGGGAATAATCGTCATACTATAAAAAGTATGGATATCATTTGTAAATCAAAACTATCTCTAACATCTCTATATCATATGCAATTTCTTCCAACACAATCTCAGTCCATCGAGAAGTGCCAACAACTCAACCTAGTCCATCGGGGAGTTAATATGCACCAACTCAACCCTGGCCATTAGGGATCCTACATGTAACAACTAAACTTATTCTATCAAGGAGTCAATAACCCAACCCAGTACATTGGTGGGTCCACATACACCAGTACATTGGTGGGTCCACATACACCAGATCAATTCATTCCATTGGAGAACCTATATGTAATATCCACTAGTATGCACTAGTATGCACTAGTACGCACTAGCCTCTCCACCCCATATAGGGTGTCTCTGTTATCTCCTCACTATGTTTAAGAGTGTCTAGGAGAATGCACTAAATTTCTCCATCACATCATATTATGTCCAAGAGATATCCCAACTAAGTTAAAGAGTGTCTAGGAGCATGTGTTGGTCTCTCCATCCCTTCACAGGATGTCTGAGAGATATCCCACTCCTTTACAGAGTGTCCGGGAGAATGCAGTGCACTCTCCACCCTTTCGTAAGTTGTCCAGGAGATATCCCCAATATTTCATATATTTTTTGAGATAATTTTGTGACCTATCCACCCCTTCACAGGGTGTTCTGGAGATATCCTCGCTCCATCACAAAGTGTTTGGGAGAATGCAATGGCCTCTCCACCCCTTCATAGGGTTTCTGAGCGATATCCCCACAACATCATAGAGTGTATGAGACAATGTAGTGGTCTCTCCACCCCTTCATAGGGTGTCCAATAGATATCCCCACTCGGTCAGAAAGTGTCTGAGAGAATGTCACTATAAAATAATCATTCCCTCTCAACGAGGGATTCAACATGGGACTAATATCCCCACTCCATCACAGAGTTACCAGGATAAGGTACAGTCCCATTTTTAGTCATCTAGGGACAATTTTTCCCACTCTATCACATAGTGTTTTGGATAATTCACTTCCCCATTCTGACTCATCTACCCTTAGCCAAGCCATGTGACTAATATTGGGAGAATCTCTACTTGATGTTGCATACATCCATATTCAAGTTCATCACATCTCCCTCTGTACTAGAGAACCTTTCTCCCTCTACATTTGAGCATCATAATCTCCCTCTAGATATTCTTGCAGGCTAGTCCATCAGCCTATATGACGTGTGATTTTAGGTCCCAATATAAACACCAACTATGATAGAGAAACTAAGCACATCTACTTACTGCAAGTATCTTACCCAGTGACAAACAAGTACATCAAGTACCCTCTCAATTTCATGTACAGTGGGATCCACCAAATATGAATAAAAAAACAACATCACTTATATTTGTTACCATCATTGTAGACATGTACTCATATTCCATCATGTTATATCTACTCAGGATATCAATTATGTTCTTCCATTAAAGGAGTAAGATCTCATTAGGTCTTAGCCAAACCTCCAATACCAAGACGTGGTATAATGGTCCAAGATCCTAATATTGGACTCAAGGATAACTTCCTCTCCACTTGTCAATAATTTTCTCTATATCCTTAGAAGTAAATTGAGTAGTTGATAATGCCCTTCATGACTAAAGGCTCTAACCACTTCTAGAGTCTGTCGTGACTCCAACTAGATGCCAACTACTTCTCATGATCTTCTATAGAATGAAAAATTATGCACAATAATTATTCTTTATTATTATATTTTTGTGGCCAGTTTGGTGAGGATTAATCACACAACTACTACATCAACATTACATTTTCAATTTGATGTGATTTTAAGATATATGTTCCTATGTAGAGGAAATAGTATCCATCGTGATTGTTGGTGGTCATTTAGAGTCTCTAGAAATAATTTAATTATATATGTATGTTATGGCCCATGCATATCGCCCCTTCCCCCCCCCCACGCTCCTTCCATCCTTGAATTGAGTTCAGAGGATCCATTAAAGAAGAGTTTAAAGAACTTGTGATTGTTTAACAAGCCCCAAAAATCATACTCTTGTAAATCTGGTCTCTAAGATAATTTCTACTAATTTATATAAGATAGATTTGGACTAAGGGGGGATCTCAAATACAAGATCTCTTACCCAAGAAATCTCATGCATGACAATAAGATATTCATGTTTGAATACTTGCATATCATGAGAAGAAAGAGATTCAAACAAAAAACATATAGCTTTGATGGTTGTATTCCTAGGATCAATGAGCTCTACATTAAGTATCATCTTGTTTGAAGCTAGCCAAATTTTCCAATAAACTTTTTTGGGAAGGTCCATCCATATTATGGTTATGTTATTTTTGAGATGCAAGGATCCTAGTTGGTAATTTCTCAAATGCAAGAAAAAGTTGCACCAAGCATAATAAAGTGTTTTAATTTTCCCCACTTCATTTGTAGCATTGTCCCAAATTGATTGAGCATAATAACATTCTAGAAAAAAGAGGTTTTGTAGTCTTATCCCCCGTGAGGAATAATGCGCAGTGAGAGGATACTTGTCTAATTTTTTTTGTGATATTTTCTAATGTGATAATTCTATTGTGTTTCAATATGTAGTAGAATGTATTTATCTCCCACAATCACTTGGAGTATAACCTCATTATAAATTAATATTTTAATTGCATACCTAAAGATATTATTAATTTCTAAATTACCCTTTTAAAATAAAATATAAATCATTTCCACATTTTTTTATTATATTAAGATGTTAATACTAGTGTAAAAATAAACAAATAAGCTATATAGAATATAAATCATTCCACAAATTTTTATTATATTAAGATGTTAATACTAGTGTTAAATATAAACAAATAAACTATATAGAATATTATTGTTGTTAACATTCTATATAGTCTATAAGGTTTATGGTTAAGTCAACTAGAACAATATAAGGTATAAGATTATTCACCAAATAATTGTTTTTTTCGACCCCTCCTTACTCCATATCGCTTTTCATTGAATATGGTTTTTGCAACCCATTCTTACTCCGTATCGCTTTTCATTGGATATAGACCAACAGACGAGATCATTGACAAATGTTGTTATTTTTTGGAGACCGGCGTATGAGATCATTAACAAATGTTGTTATTTTTTACAAAAGGGAATTCTTTCAAATTATATTTTCTCTTTCAATCTATCTAACCACAAGTTCAGAAGCTAACTACTAGTAGTTCAACCTCTCTCTCTTTTTTTTCGATTTCCTTTTGAGTCCACTTCAACTAGATTTATTGAAACTTGCCTTGATCTCACATACTGTTGAAATATATCTCTTGTCATAGTTAAACGTGAGTCTCGTAGTCCTAGAAGTTGTTCTATTCCTTTTTCCGAATTATCAGAGAATAGATAGAAAGATAGAGAGCATTATATATGATATTATTCCATTCCTTATTTAAAATAATAAATAGAGAGAATATATATTGATTCTCTCCCATAATTATATCTCAACAAAACAAAAAAGCAAGTATCCATTATTTTAATTTGAAACCCATCCCCTTCCTTTTTTTCCTTTATCCCTCAGCGTAAGCGAAGAATCATAACGTCATTACACCTGCCATAGAGTAAGTACTACTATCCTTACTACTTTATTTCTTACTTGTCGTAGTCTATAATGTAGTAATAACTACTAGATGTATAGTAAGGTACTAGAAGTACACATAGAGTAAGGTACTAAAGCACTTGATACTTAGAGTGAAATCCTTAAGAAGTAGTGCTCTAAAGACACTAGTTGTAGTAAGTTCCATAGCCATAGTACTTAGAGCACTATATACTTTTTGGTGTGTCCCATTCTTTTCAAAAGAAAGTAATATTGAATTGCTTTCTCTCCTACCTATCTTAGTAGTTCCATTCTTCTTTATTCCTTATCAACCTAATTAGTACTAGACTTATTTATTTGTATCAATGTATTATAGTAACTAGATAATATTAGTCAATATTTTTAGTTCCTTATTTTCTCTGTATAACCTATAAAAAACCTAATTTGTTATTGTTGTAGTTAAACTCTAGTTCTAATAGGTTTGATTAGTGCAACGTTTATATAAATTTGTAAGAGATAGAAGAGATGCAAGTATCATGTAGATATGTGAATATCATATGTAATGATTATTAGTTATGGAATGACAGTGAGAGTTTAAAGCTAATACCTAATGGAAATGAGGTAACATATTATTACTAAGGTAAGTGATACAATAAGGGATAGGATCCATATTTATTAATATTTTTTTATCTAATTTTTGTGGTGTTATAATCATCATTAAGTTCCACTAATGTTACATCTTCTATAAATAAGTTATTAAGATGTTAATACTAGTGTTAAATATAAACAAATAAACTATATTGAATATTATTGTTATTAAAAATTCTTTATAGTCTATAAGGTTTATGGGTAAGTCAATTAGAACAATATAATTCATAAGATTACCAACCAAATAATTGATTTTTGCAACCAATCCTTCACATCACTTTTCATTGAATATATACCAATGGATGAGATCATTGAAAAATGTTGTTATTTTTTCCAAAAGGGTAGGGGCCTGACAAACTACCCCGAGATCTAGGCTAGTCAGCTTATCATGGTCATGTTTGACACAGTCATGGTTAATAAAATCGATTACAACTATAAGAGATTAAGGAAGTTACAAATATTTTGGGATTCATTAAATACTAAATCATTATTATATTCAACCCTATGAAGGAGAAAACTCCTCCTTTAAGTAGGATTGAAGGATCAAAATTCCTCCTTCACATGGGCCTAATGTATTTGGATTGAGTTTCAAGGTTGGATATGGCTAAAAACCAGTTGGTAATGCAATCTGAATGTTCTATCCTTGAATTAAATATAGAAAGTTCAAGTAGCTTAAATTTGAATTTTTCCTTTATGGTGTAATGTATTTTCTTTAAAATTAATATTTTTCATTTATGTTGTAATGTATTTTATTTATTTCTGCTCATGTTTTTATCATGAGGAATAACTACATTGTTCATGCGGCAATTTTTTTATTTTATAAAATGTTGTGGTGAAGCAGGGTCCTTGGTATCATTGGTATCCTGAGGTTGCAAGATATACACCTAATGGTAGAACTCGCCAAATGAACATAATGACACATAATTTAGTCCCCAATATTGGTTTTGCATCCCAAACTAGAGTGAATGGGTCTCCCTCTATTGCCAGAGAAAGATTTGTAGAAGAAAAAAATCAAGCATAGGAGGTATGGAGCAGTGTGGCATGTGCTACAAAACCACAACAAGAGAAGCACATGGCTAGGAGGTTCTTGTTTCCTCTTTTCAATGTCATCAAGTCATTTGGAAGCACTATAAAATTATGTTGGTTTCTACTTCGTAGGGTTTTTTGGTTCATTTAAACCCATGTAGAACCTATACCATGATGATTAAGCTAATGAAGTATTTTTCTACAGTTGGAAATTGTAGGTAAATTTACTTGGATGCTCTTGGAAATGGAAAATAATGACTTGTTTCCTATTAGAGTCTAATGATTCTTTTCCTACCAAAGTGGAGGAAGTTGTCCAAGTTCAAGTTGTAACCTCAAGATACCTAAGTTGGAAATTAAGTGGCTCCAAAGAATGCATTCTGTTAGATTTTTATCATTTAAGCAATATGATATTAGGATCTTATCTGAGAGAATAATATGCACAACAATAATCACAAAAGACAAGAGACACAAAGAGTTTTCCTTAGGGAAACCATAAAGGAGAAAACCCCACAACTTCCTCAGAGATAGTATGAGCACCAATGGAAAAATTAAAACCCAAATATAGAAAGATGATCTCTAACAGTTGTTCTCTCTCTCACCTGTCCGAACTCCTCTTCTCTCATTCATGCGCTACTGTTGAGTGAGTGAGTGTTTCAAATAGAGAGGATCACTCTCTATCTATTTTAGTTTCTGACTTGATAATTACTTACCAAGGCTGACTTCACTAGGAGAGTCTAATAACTCTAGTGCCCCTCACCTATGGGGAATTTTCCCCCTGATCATCAATGGAGGGTTAATCTCTATGACTTTACATGACTTGATTACATTAATGATTCTCCCTATAGGAACATTGAGGTGCAATGAAATACAATACATAAGATATACAAGTGAATAATTTATGAAGTTACGAATACATCAACACTCCCTATAAACTAGGAAGGTATTCTCTTGACATAGTTCATCAGCACAAGTATTCATCACAAGATCATCATCAAAGTTGGATCATCATCATCACTGGATCATCATCAAAGTTGGATCATCATCAGACCGAATCATAATCAACATCACTGCTCCCGCTATCTTCAGAAAATGGTGCTATCTCTCAATTATACTCGTCATTAGAATTTCTACAGAGCCATCCCTTTTTCATCTTGGTTGTAGTCCTCACCTCCATATAGGTCTTCTTCATCAGCGCTTATATCATAGGCATGGTAGGAAACACCTACTACCATCCGAGAAAGGTTCCAACACTTACATCCACCAGCATGGTAGGACACACCTGCTACCATTTGGGAAAGGCTCCAACACTTACATCCACTGGCATGGTAGGACACATGTACTACCATCCAAGAAAGGCCCCAACACTTACATCCACTGGCATGGTAGGACACACTTACTACCATCCAGGGAAAGGGCCAACACTTACATCCATTGGCATGGTAGGACACACTTACTTCCATCTGAGGAAAGGCTCTGCACTTACATCTGCCAACATGGTAGGACACACCTACTACTATCTGAGGAAAGGCTCTGCACTTAAATCTATTGGAATGGTAGGACACACCTACTACCATCTGAGGAAAGGATCTACACTTACATCCAATAGCATGGTAGGACACACCTACTACCATCCACGAAAATGCTCTACACTTACATCCTCTGACATGGTAGGACACACCTACTAGCATCCAAGGCAAGGCTCTACACTTACATCTAACCATGGGAGGAACCAATACTACCACCATGTCAGAAAGGATCATGGACTCATCACTTCCTCTTGGAAGGAACCTCGATATGGAGAACACCAAGCTTCTCCCTAAAGTATTCAAACTTCACTCTGGCTAATGGCTTGGTCAACACATCATCTATATTCTTATCTATTGCAACATACTGGAGCTTCACTCCTCCTCTCTGTACCATATCCCTGATATAGTGATATTTGATCTCGATATGCTTCAACTTGTCATGGAACATCAGGTTGTCCGACAACTTCACACAACTTTGGTTGTCGTAATATATACAAGTAGCATCCAAATGGAGATCAAACAAATCAGATAGTAGCTTCCTTAGCCACACTGCCTCACAACTAGTCAAACAAGATGCGACATACTCTACTTCGGCTATACTCAGTGCCATGCAGGACTGCTTTCTGCTAAACCAAGAGATCACACATGATCCAATACTGAAGCAACACCCTAAAGTTCTCTTCCTATCAATGGCACTTCTTGCCTAATCTGAATTCACATAACCCTCCAAGTTAATCTTATGATTTGTCTCATACTTGAGCCCATAATCAACTATACCCTTCAGGTACCTGAGAATATGCTTTGCATCAATCAGGGGAACATGTCTTGGATCTCTCAAGAACTTGCTCAATGTGTTCACAGCAAATCAAATATTTGGTCTCGTACTCATAAGGTACATTAATAACCTAATCATCTAACGATACATTGTAGAATCAACCGACTCTGATGAAGAATCACTCAATAGCTTTAGGTTCGATGCCATAGGTGTGGTCATGGCCTTACATTCCATCATCCCAAACCTCTTCAGGATCTCTATTGCATACTTCCATTGTCCCAACGACATTCCATCTGCATTCTGCCACACCTCCATGCCTAGAAAGTAGTGCATCATACCTAAGTCTTTCATCCCAAAATCGGCAGAAAGATTCCTCTTCGTGTCAGCATTCAACCCATCCTCACCTGTTACAAATAGGTCATCTACATATAGTAGGAGTATCACAGGGTTCCCTTCCTCAACCTTGTAGTAAAGGTTGGAATCCTCTTTACTCTTGGTAAAGCATATGCCAGTTAGGAAGCTTTCAATTCTGATGTACCATGTCCTGGGTGCTTATTTCAAACCATACAAGGCCTTCTTCAATTTGCACACATGATTCTCCATGTCATGTGTCTCAAAACCGAGTGGCTACTCCACATACTCTTCCCCTTCTACAACACCATTCAAGAAAGCAGTCTTAACATCCATCTGGTGTATCTTCCATTTCATTACTGTAGCCAGGGAAAGTAATGATATGATGGAAGTGTATTTGGATACAAATACAAAAGTCTCCTCATAATCCATCCCCTCTTTATGGGAGAAACCACGTTCCATAACTTGCTTTATATTTCTCTATGATGTCATCTGCAACATGCTTGATCTTGTAGATCCACTTGGAAGTCACAACAAACTTCCCCTCTGGTCTTGGGACAACATCCTAGACAACATTCTCCATGATCAATTGGTACTCCTTGATCATAGCATCCTTCCATTTTTTATTTTATGCCACTTCTTCATAGTTGGAAGGTTCTTTATCAATGATGTCATGATAATAGGGCTACATAACAGGAGTAGGACCTTATTCTCTTCCTTTCTCTGTGCATTTCTTCTGAAGCCCCATATATTTCTGCACCTTGGATAGCCTCTCATACCCATGCATGTTTCCTTTTGTAAGGATTATTCTCCTGGGGTGGATCTACAAGTTACTAGGGTTCTTCCATTTCTTGATCTTCTTCGGGAGTTGCTTCGTTCATAGTTGTATCTTGGATCCTGGGTTCTTATGTTTCTTCAAGTTCTGCATTAGGCCTTTTTCTGGATTTTTTGTAAGCTGAGTCTTCATCAAATTGCACATCCCTGCTAATGTCAATCTTCTTGGATCCTAGAAAGTATATTTTTTAAGCCTTCGATCTTTCACTATATCCCACAAATATACCCTTCTTTCCTGAAGGATCTAACTTCGTACTCTTTTCTTCGGAATGTGTATGTACACTAGACAACCAAATATTCTAAGATGACTGAATTCTAGTTTCTTACCGGAGAATACTTCTTCAGGTGTCTTGTTCTTAAGTACTCTATGTGGAGTACGGTTTTGTACATACACAACTTTCCTGGTAGCTTCTTCCAATAGATGCATGCGAAGATCTTGATCAGGAATCATTTCCTTTTGTACTTCCATAATCATTCTATTCTTCCTTTCTACAACCCCATTATGTTTTGGATTATATGGAGTGGTCAACTCCCTCTTAATCCTTGAATCTATGCATAATTCCTCGAATTCATCTGGTGAATTCCTCGCCATTGTCTGATTGAAAGGTCTTGATTTTCTTCTATGTGTGGTTCTCAACCAATGCTTTGAATTCCTTGAACTTATTGAACACTTCATCTTTGATTTTCAAGAAATATATCCATGTCTTCCTAGAAAAACCATCAATGAAAGAAACATAATATACATACACAGTTAATGAACTGGATGGCATTGGACCGCATACATCGAAGTGGATGATTTCCAAGATTCCCTTTTCCTTTCTCTTGCTACTTGGAAATTTCTTGTTTCTATTATTTCTTTCTGCACATCCTTTTCAAACACTTCATGTTTTTCTTATATTTTTGGAATAGCTTCAATATCTTTTCTTGAAAGTGGTAGCGCCTTGTAGTGCACATGTGCAAGCCTTCTTTGCCAAATTTCACTTGGCTCTACTGAGTCATGGACCAAAGCTTGTTCTGGTTGGCCCTTTAATTTGTATGATCCTCCCTCTTTCTCTCCAATCACTATTGCATCATCTATAGCCTTTCCTTTTGGCAACAAAAGGACTTGGCCATCTACAAATGCAACCCTCATGCCTTTTGCATCTAATGCAGAGATGGAGAGGAGATTCTTCTTTAGTCTTGCGACAAACAATACATCCTTCATCTTCATAGACTTTCTAAAGTATATCTTATAAGAAGATTCACCACTACCTTTTATGGGATAATGGCAGTCATCCCCAATTTTCACTTTGTGGGGTGACACATGTTTGGATAGTTTCACAAAAGATTCTTTAAATCATGTCATATGCTTAGAATCCCCACTATCTGTGAGCCAATCGTTGCTCCCATGTGTGATAGTTCCCATGAGGGAAGAAATCAAAACATATTCTTCATCACTTGACGAGTCTTCACTTTCTTCTTTGATTCTCTTTCTAGGAGTTTCATCATCTTCTGCAGGGTGGGAATGATGTCTTCTTTTGTTTCCCTTATTCTTGTGAGAGACACCTTTGTTTCTAGGACACTCTATGGAAAAGTTTCCTCTCTTGTCACATGTATAGCATCTGATTTTAGATAGATATCTGTTATATATTTTAGGGTTATCTTTCTGGTGAGAATGTTTACCTTTTGTATGATGATAGCCCTTTCTGATTTTCTTGGTGTGTACTATGAGAGATTGATCTACATTTCCCATATTTTCTTCTCGAGCTACTATTTGAGCTCCTTATTGTGGGCATTTCTCCCACGGCTTATTGAAATTGATTAGTTTCCTTCTAGCACAAATCCCTTAACTGAAGGAGTCCCATTACCTAGGGAGACCATTCAAGGTGGTCATCACAATTTCTTCATTCTCCACTTCTTCATCCACTGCTTCAAGTTGTTCTTTAATTTGAGAGACCCTTGTAAAGTATGAATGTATGGTCTATGCATTCTAGATATTTACATTCTTCAACTGGTTCCTCAGAGTCATCTTCTGATTTATGTTCTTTCCTTCAAATAGCTTGGTCAAGGAATCAAACATCTCTTTAGGTGTATTTAGGGAAGACACCTATGGTATAAGTTGATCCTTGATTGAATCAGAAATAATCCTCTTGTCCTTGACCAATTTATTCTTATGTAAGGCCTTAGCCTCATCTCCCTCTAGAACTAGAACCTCTCCACTTATGTAGGTGTCCATATCATTTTCTTCAAATACCAGTGAGATCCTATACTTCCATGCTTGGAAGTTTTCATCTCCTTCAAGATTTTCATCAAGCTTGGTGTGATGAGACATCTTAATTGAGAACCTTAAATGGAAATACAAAATATTTAGATATTACCAATTTAAGATTTCGGATCTCGATCTGGAGTTGATCTTCTGTAGTGTTTTTTTTTGGTTTAGGGGAAAATTAGGGTTTGACTTTCTTGAAGTTATACTCAACCAAAAACCTCGATATTGGTCTCTAAACTTTGATTTTGAGGAATATAGCAATCCTATGCTACGCTCACTAAAAAATTCCACTTCTGTGAAAATCCCTAATTTCCCGCTTGCACTAGTAGGTCAAAAACTGAAAATGCTCAGAATCAGATTTTTCTTCAATAGAAGGATGAGCCCTTCAATGGAGAGTTAACCTAGCCTCTTTTTTCTGATTATCTATGGAGAGAGACCCAAAAAGTAAGAATCCCTAGCTTCTGCAGCTGCAAGGTGTCTTCTTCTTAGGTTAGGTTTGATACCATGTTAGATTTTTATCATTTAAGCAATATGATCTTAGGATATTATCTAAGAGAATAACATGCATGGAAATAATCTTAAGAGATAAGAGAAACAAAGAATTTCCTCAGGGAAACCATAAAGGATGAAACCCCACAACTTCCTTAGAGATAGAATGAGTACCAATGGAAAAAGTAAAACCCAAAGACAGAGAGATGATCTCTGAAAGTTGTTCTCTCTCTCACTTGTGCGACCTCCTCTTCTCTCACTCATGCGCTACTATTGATTGAGTGTGTGTTTCAGATAGATATGCTCACTCTCTATTTATCCTAGTTTCTGAATTGAGAATTACTTATCAGGTCCAACTTCACTAGGAGAGTCTAATAACCCTAGTGCCCCTCAACTATGGGGACTTTTCCCCCTGATCAACAAAGGAGGGTTAACCTCTATGACTTTACATGACTTGATTACATTAATGATTCTCCCTATAGGAACATCGGGGTACAATGAAATACAATACATAAGATATACAAGTGAATACATTCCGAAGTTACAAATACATCAACACAATCAACTGATAGATTTGTAGTTTAAACAACTTTTTTTATAGTACTTTCATTCTGGAATTTTTAATAGACATAAATGGTTGAAACATATTAATAGTACTTTCATTTTTATAGTATGTTCATTCTAAAAATTTTAATAGACATTTTTTTATTTGCTCAAATTTAGGATCTTTCTTATGGAAAAAGAAACAGATTTTACACAATAAATTGCAAACTAAAAGTTATTGCTTATTTTTTCATTAACATATTAAAATAAAATAATTATGAATATGCTAAATTCAAACATTATTACTCAAATCGAGAATATAGTTTTTCACCCTTGAAAATCTAATTTTCTAGTGTAATGATAAGAGAGAACTTTAACTATTTACATCTCTTGGTTATAGAATCTATATATATGTATATGATAAGATGAGAATATTGATCACTCTGCAATACAAGGTTATATGTTAATAGAATTAATAACCTAACTTAGGTGGTGGTTTAGCTTTAAGTTAGACTAAGGTTGTGGTTTAGCTTTCAATTTAAACAATCTTGATACTAAGATTGTGAAATTTTATAGTTTACTTGTGATTTTATTGTCACAGTTAGGTCATGTCATTGCAATTGAAGTGAATGTGGAAGAAGAGAAATAGATCTGATCTTTAGTTAATATTCAAGTTGAGGAATCATTTTCTGGAATCTACACAGCCAAAATCTTGCACATACCATGGTATAGTGGTATGACCTATAAATACATCATCTGTCTATTTAATTAATACCTTAAATAGTTGGCTTAATTTATACCTTACATCTGTCTATTTTAATTTCTACATTACATCTGTCTATTTAATTTCTACCTTACATATGTCTATTTAATTTCTACTTTACATTTGAATCAGTAATTACAGGTATTGCAAACCATAGATAGCAATACAAAGTGACTTATAAAACTAGGTTTTTAATTATGGTGGACAGTGGATAGATGGAAAAGGTTTTAAAGTGGTAAGAAGGATTTGTTAGTGGATTTGTATATTATTTCAGCAGCATTCTAGGTAACCATTTTTTGAACACCCTACAATGAATCACCTATATAAATTTTTTATCACAACCCCTTTAAATAATTTAACCCTAGAGAAACTTCCTCATTTCATCTTGCATAATCTACCCAGACAAAGGAAAGAGCAGAGCATGCTAGAGTGGAGACACCAGAAGAAGATTAATCAATTGACCGATTTGAATTAGAAAAACCTCGCTCGGTGGGTGTCTCTAGGAGGTCCTCATAAGGCTATAAACGCTTCACCCCTAGTTGTAAAGAAATAACAATGAAACAATTAGGTAATTGATTGAACTCCCTTCCTTGAAATTGATAAATTCTTTTGTATGCTTCCGTTCACTACCCTTATTATTAAAGTTGTCTACAACCCCAATAATATTGTTCCCACATATACCACAATTCGTATAAATGGTGAAGATCATCGTATCACATTGTCTACGAGAATTGTACATTGGACGAAAGACAGACAATGGTGGGTTTATCTCCCTTGGTCATCATACAAACATGGACAGTGGCTATGGGTTGGGATAAGAATGAATTCGACTGGGATATGAACCACGTGGAAATCTATTAGGATATTATAGAGTTATAGAAGGTCCAACATAGCAATCCATACCAATTTATATACTGAATTTAGTGAAGAAAGACTGGGAGGGAGTACACCTCTTTAGGATATTTGAATTCTCTCATTCACATAGTTTAAGTTAAACAAGTATTAACAATTAATTATACCATCATACAAGATTTGGAGACATTGACTACAACATGGAAAATAGTGAAAGTATAGAAAATCATAAGAAAATAAAAGATATGGTTCCAAGTTATATTTTCTTTCTGTAATTTAAAGGAATTATTTTAATATATAGGTCAATCCACTTACCTAAACCATCATGCAGACAAAGAGCCAAGATGCTCCACAACCGTGCATAAGAGGGGTCGATAAGCTCCACCACCACGCGACAGGATGCACCACCTCGCAATAGGACACACCATCTCACAGTAGAGAACCACCTCACAACAAGACGCACTGAATAGTACATCACTATTGAAAATAAAAATAGAAAATACAACACTCTCGCAAAGGACAACAGAGACTACAAAAAATGATAGTACCTCACAAACTACAACAAAATAAAGAAGAGATAGAACATCCAACCCCCAGCATTAGAAACTAATATTCGACATTAAAAACCCCTGGCAGTATGATAAATCAAAACCCCCAACACAAATGACAACAGAGACATAACATCATAGAGCACAATCGACAAAATGAAATACAGTTGCGTTTGGTTATTACATATATGACATTTTTTAGACAAACAATTGTTCGACCGATAAAAAGTTCGGCCGAACAAACGTTCGTCCAAAAAACTATTTGACAGACATTATTTTCCCATCTAGCGCATAAAAAATTTCTCCATTAAATTTAACATTTGACAGAACATTTTTTTCAGTTGAAAGTTAGTTACATATTTTTGACCGAAACATAAATTAGTTCGGCTGAAAAAAGAAAATAGTTCAGCCAAAAGAGTTCGGAATACAGATTCCGAAATCTGATTCTCATGTAATAGATACCCAGACTCATGATTTCACCCTCCATCTAATGTCATCCATATCATTTATGTTACATTCTTCCCGATATGCATTGTATCGAACAAATGAGTTATTAAACATAAACGAAAACACATTAACAATAATTCATGACACCCATGGTAGAGAAAATTCAGTAAAAATATAAAATCACAATATTATGTGAACATATTGTATGTTGCATATACAATTTTCATACCTTGATTATTTATGTTATATTCCAACTTCCATAGGTGAGGTGTCGTTCTTCGTATTTTCTTTGCATTCTCTTCTTTACCATTGAATTTTTTTTCGATAGTTTGGTACCTATGTTTCTTACAGACGAAGTGCTTGTACTCATCGAACATCTCCTTTGCTAAACTTCTTGAATGACGAGATTTTATCCTAGACCACATATGGGACATGCAAATAATCCCCTTTTTTAAAGACCTATGAGATATATGTATTAATGTTATGGCATCAAAATATTATTAATTTAAAAAAAAATGCATGTTTTTTACCTTAAAAACTTATCATTTTAACGACGTGCAACATAAAGTTACATACCAAAAAAATGTGTTAACCCGGGAGCGTCATGAATTGTCCATGCAAGTATTCCATGGAACTGAAATTGTTTCTACCCTATTGGTATGGAGATGTCATACATAGTGATTCCAACCCATAACTTCAATATCTCATCAATAAGAGTCTCAATGCATACATTCATATATTTAACTCGGTACTTACCTAATTGATCATAAAACATAAAATATTGCTATTTAGTTATCCGTCCAAATATATAAAAGGTGTTCTCATGCAGCAATTAAACAAATAAATTTATGAAATAATATAATTACTTTAAAAAAAATACCTGGAATAATCATTGCCAACATTGTGTGCTCTCTCTTAATCGTCATCCAACCAGGTAGGTTATTGTTTATGACGAAAACAGGCCACACTGAGTAAGTAGAACGAAGCTCACCAAATGGATTGAAACCATCAGGTGCCAATGAAATTATAACACTACGAGGTTCATCTTTAAAAATTGGCCATTTTTATTTGATGTTCGTCAATGCATAACCATTTGCAGGCATTCGAAGAACACCATCTTCACTTTTTTTCTTCGCATCGTAATCCATAAATTGTGCTATACTTTGGCACCTAAACAGTTGTTGGAAACATGGAATTATGGGAATATAACGAATAACTTTGTGAGGGACCTATTTTGTTACTTGATCAGTTAGATATCTACTAATTTCACATTGTGGGAATTTGTTTTCTGATGCATATTGTCCATAAGATATAATATGATCGTTAGGACATGCATTAATAGAGTGATACTCCACTCCAATTTCTTTCATAATCAAGGATACCTCTTGACTTGTGCGTAGTAAATTATTTGATGGTGGTGATAAAAATTTACCCTACAATCTGCAACATTGAAAAAAAATTAAATGTAAACAATATACATCATAAATATTTCATATCCATAATTTACGAATTAATTAACACTAAAAAAAGAGGAAAATAGTCAACTTTACATACCTTAGGAGCTGTGTGAAACAAGTGTTTGATAAACTATTCAAAACCTTCAAGTTCACCAACAACAATATAGCATATAGAATATTAGTTGTTGAGCCTTCATAGAGAGGTTCTTGGGACTTCTCGATAGGAGGAACATCATGAATATCGTGGAGGTTGTCGTCATCCAATGCAGAAAATGTGTCTTGGAGAGATCTGTTTATCTCATCTTCACCATTAGTATCAATAACATCCTCTTCATCCACAGGATCATTAAGAACTCGATATTCAATAGCATGATATCCATGCCTGTCATCTTGTAAAGTAGTATTTATATTATTATCTGAAAATAATCTCTCTGTAGGGTGACATCTTCGGGGCATTGTCTTTATATTTACAAACAATGCAATAACATTAGTGTATAATATACAACACATTTATTTAAAATGATAAAAAAAATTGTGAATACATTATCAGTACTATTACAAGAAGTACATTATGTAATGAATAGCATATTACCAAGGGATTATATTCATACCCCCCTTCAACATGCCCCTTCTCCTTAAAATGTTCTTCAGCTATTGTTCTTAAAAGTCTTCTAATTTGCAAATCTCTGCAATCATTGCAAGGGAAATAACACTTTCCATCACCCTTTTCCTCCAATGCTACCTTAATCTCAGCATACCTCCTATTGTTTTCTTCCCAGGTATATTTATTTGGCATTCTGATAGCCTATAAGAACAAAAAAACTCATTAATCAATAGATACTGTACTAAATTTAATGGAGTATATATATATATATATATATATATATATATATATNAAGTGTATTTGTGGAAGGAGTTGTTAGACCATTTTGAGAAGTGGTAATACCCATAGGATAATTAGTGGTTAATTGGTTTCCTACATTGGTTTATAATTATTAATTGGAAGAAAGTCTACACTATGGTTCCAATGGATCTAATGTTGAATAAATTGAGGGGTCAGTAATATTGTTCATGTTCATTATACTAGAGATTAAAAGGCTTAAACACATAGACATGATATTTTCAAATGGGATTATGAGTATAGATGTAGACCCTCAAAGTTTGAAAGTATTGTCAAATGGGATTATGGATATAGATGATAATGTCGTTATTTTCAAATGACTATCAAAGTTTGAAAGGATACACAATTGTGGTCTCATTGGTTATCTATGAGGGGGCTAGTTAAATATAATTAGATTGTGTACTTGAAATCTACAATGATGGTCATGATATTAACATTTTAACACACACAACCCTTTAAAAAATTTCATTTTAACATAAATGAAACTTTAAAATTTTACATTTTAACACAAATGAAAATTTATAAAATTACATTTTGACACAAAAATCCCAAACTATATAAACATTTGCTCCATTGCATTGAATCCCTAGTTGGAACATAAAGGGAACAACCACAAAAAATGCTAGTTCATTGCAGTCAAACTAACATGGAAAATGAAGGAAATAAAAAATTCAATGTGTCAAACCAGTATCAGACTCTTGAAATTATAGAACGAAAAACTAATAGAAAGATCATTGCAAATATAGAAAATGATTATGAAAATATGACTTAAGAACATGTATTTATAGATCAATGAGCGTAATGATTCCGGAGAAAATGCACAATGATAAAATTTCAAAAAAACAACAAGTCAATGACTGTTAAAAAGGAAAAAGAAAAAAAGTTTTGCCTCGACATTCGTCGCTCTAGCGATGAATGTAATATAGGTCGCCATAGCGACGAACGCTTGTCGCTATAGCAACGTTATGGACTATGCGTTGTTATAGCGACGATTGTTTGGGACATTTTTTTTTTCCAAAATTTTAAACTATTTTTCCACAAAAAAATAGATTTTAACTTATTCGTGGAAAACTATTGTGGGACTTTTGAGCCATATGTAGTAGTGAGCCCACAGCTCTTTTTTTTGAATCCATGCATGATATCATAAAGATGTGAAATATATATAAATAAGAGACACATTAGTATAATAAAAAAGGTATATAGTTCTTGACAAATAAAACCGTGTTCTTATAATTGAGTTCAAATTCCATGTACCTAGTCTTCCCATCAATAGGTTGAACAAAAACAATTATTGATCAATTAAAAACAACATCTCATTTTACTTATATTATTGAATGAAAAAACATAATTGTTTTGATAATAGGTCAAGACATGAATCAACCTTTTTTTCATCTTCTTCCTATATGAAGTGCTCATGTGGGATCTAAACACCACTCTTCTCCCTTGTAGCATGCACATGTTCTCATCCACCGAAGAAAGAATACATTAAAAGTTATAAATATATCAATTGAAAAATAAATGTTTGTATAAAAGATGAAATAGAGGAAACCTTGTTTTAGTCGTTCAATGTCAACATAGATATCCCTAATGAGGGAATACTTCATCATTTTTTGAGTCACCTGAAATGAAGAAACAATCAAATAGGAAATGGTTTTTTGTCCAAAAGTAGACACACAATAAAGACAAAAAAAATTCATTCATGCAAGGTTACGGTTTATTCCTAGTGTTTTTTCTTGTTAGAGATATGTGTATCTAGGGATATCCTCCATGGTTCTACCTATCATGGAGGTGTGTTATCAGTATAAGAAGGAGTGTAGATGATGAGAAACACTCTACCAGGTTTCATGGATCCAATGGTGTATACATGTAGGGGTTTCAATGACTTCTTCTAGTTAGATGTGAGATGTGTAGTGATGCACAATTTTTTAATGTTTTGTGAGATGCATGATGCATGTGCATGAGATATGCATGGAAATTAGGTGTGTGTTTGCATGAGTTATGCGTGATGTTTTTGCATTGCATGCATTTTTAATGCCCTCTTTTAATCCAAAACTTTGATTTTTGCATTAACCAAGAATTAGGGTTCTAGAACATTAATCTCACTTAATAGAAAAAGGACTTCACGGGAAAAAAATTAGTTATTTCTTGTATGAATCAGGTGATTAGATAGGAGGGAAAATTAGTGAATGCAAGAGGGAAATTGTTGAGAGGAGAAGGAACATTCTAACAGACCGGAAGAGAGAGAGAGAGAGAGAGAGAGAGAGAGAGAGAGAGAGAGAGAGAGAGAGAGAGAGAGAGAGAGAGAGAGAGAGAGAGAGAGAGAGANTAGATATTGTTTCCAAGAGAGGTTGATCCATATATAGAGCACAATATTGATTCACCAGTTGGTGAAGGGCACATTTCCTAAGCAAAGGGGCATAATTCACTAGGGAGGGTGTGATATAATATAGAGTTCAACTAATCTAAGAAAAAGAAAATGTAGAGGTGACTGATTCATAGATCAAAAAGAAGTGATACAAAGAGGGGAACATTCATAAGGTAGATAAGCACATTCTTGGTAGAGGGGCACATTACTATCTACACCAACTATTTCTAGCTATTCCAATAGTTAGAAAACATGAGATAAGTTTGTGATGGTATCTTTCGGATTCTATTGTAACTTCTTATGATGTAAAATATTTTATCTCTATCACTGGTTTTCTTGCAAGGATTTTTTGGGGTCATTTGACATAAAATATTGTGTCAAGTTTCATGTGTGATTTCTATTGTTAAAGAGTAGTATCGATTTCATGTGTTGTAAGTTATAATTTATTGTATTGTGGTTTAATATTCTCTGGGATTGAGAAAAAATATAGCATATTCCATGGGATTAGAGGTATTTGTGACTGTGTTGAGATCAATGTTTTTAGTGTGTCCATTCTGAAAAAATATACATGTATCAGATCCCTATTAAAGGTTAGGTTAATCACATATAAATGAGTGATATTTATACCATATCTATGTGGACACACATTAGTTGTATTAGATATATGATTCTAGGGTTTAGATCTATGATTATTTATACCAAATCTACGAGGACTCGTTATATCTATGAGGTTGGGATCTAGATCTGTGGAAGATATGCCATATATGTGTGAGTAGGGGCCAAATCTAGGACCTAGAGGTTTCTCTATTCATCAATAGATCTTGGAGTTAGTTTCTTCATTGAGAAGATCATGCAATCTGGCTTGAGGGTTGAGGATTGGTTGGATGGGGCTTCAAATTTTAGTTCTTGGAAATCCAAAAAAATGTATTTGAAGGAGAGTGAACTATGGCATTGTGTGGAGAGTACAAATTCAAAACCTATGACACTACCAATAGATGCAATAGCAAAAGAGACCTATGATAAAAAGAATATTAACTTGCAAATAATGCTACTAATTCAATCAAGGAACATGTGATCCCACATATCACAAGAAAGGAGAATGTGTATGAGATGTGGGATTCCTTGACCAGGTTGTACCATATCTCCAACAAAAATAGGAAAATGGTACTAAGAGAGAACCCAAAAATCATAAAAATTATCAAAACTGAAAACATGGACACCTACCTTACTTTCATCACTCAAGTCAACGATGAGTTGGGAGAAGTGGGGGGGAATATTGAGGATAGTGAGCTCATGCAAAAATCGCTGAATGGAGTGACTGAGCCATGGGAAGTGTTCACTGATTCTTTCATTGAAAGAGACAACCTCATCCAATGGGATCATGTTTGGGATGATTTCACATAGGAAGATACCTGAAGAGGATATCTTCAGGGTAGTTATTCTACTACTCAAGATGAGGAGGATGGGGTGCTTGCAAAAAAAGTAAAGGATATATCTAATAAGGGTGATTAGAATAAAGTATTAAGAAAGATAAGGTGGTTTTCTTGCAATGTCCATGGACACTGTGCATATTAGTTCCCTCACAAGAATAATGGCAGAAGGAGAAGGATGAATAATTAGTAGCAACTAAGGAGGTGGATGACTTTTCTTTCGGGTTTCAAAAAGAATCCTCCCTTGATTCATTTATGTTAGGTTTTGATAATAGTAAAATTAGTTTGAGTTTGGTGAGATATAGTTGGTTTAAATTAGGCATTGAATTCATGTGATATGGATGTAAGATGCATTCCTCATACTAGAGACTATTCTAGATAATCATGTACGATATGCTGATGGGATAGTGCATATCATTAGAGGTTTGGGATGAGTACGGTTCCTTCTAGATTTTGGATAACTCCTAGAAGTTCAATGGGTGCAATACATTATAGGACTAAAGGTCAACAAGATTTATGTGTTGTCCTTGTAGGATGTGTATTATGTTGTATTATTTCAAAGGGAATTCACATTCACTTATCCAATGGGAAAATATCTAGTTGATCCTTTGTTGATGGGTCATCAAATTGATATAAAGTATGTGGTTCAGGTTCAACCCACTTCAAGATTATTTGGGTGGTTTTTAGAGTCCCCATCTACGTCTGAGATGTAAATATAGAGATATTCTTCAAGGATTGATGAGGCATTGAGGAGTGAATCCTTAAATTAGAGATATGAGTAATAATATCTTACCAGTACTAGAAAAATATTAAGTTGGTATGAGATTACTGAGATCTATAGTTCTCAATATCAAGATGAGACATCTCAGAGTAGGGATATCAGGTATAGTCTAATCGATATGCTAGAGATCGACTTCACAAAATATGTTACAATAGAAATTTAGAGGGATTCTGTATCATGTATCGGTGGTATTGATTGAAAGAGAGTGAGAGGATTCTCTCAATATTAAATTAATGGAGGAGGATTATGAGTTATGATATCAAAGTGTAGTAGTGGAAAGTAGTTCATAGGGAGAA
This sequence comes from Pseudotsuga menziesii, assembly GCA_001517045.1. Lineage (NCBI taxonomy): Eukaryota > Viridiplantae > Streptophyta > Pinopsida > Pinales > Pinaceae > Pseudotsuga > Pseudotsuga menziesii. The sequence continues at coordinate 419,800 of LPNX010861513.1, forward strand.
TGTGCAATGGTAGGGGATTCGTTGGATCCAGGTATCAGTCATACTTCCCTCGACATGGGGGAGTGTTAGAGATATGTGTATATGAGGATGTCCTGCATGTGTTTATTCCCGAAAATGAGGTGAATTATCAGTATATGAAGGAGTGTAGAGGGTGAGAAAAACTCTAACAGGTGTCATGGATCTAGTGGTGGAGACATGCAAGGTTTTCAGTGACTTATTCCAGTTTGATGTAAGATGTGCAATGATGCACAAGTTTTTAATGATGTTTCATGAGATCCATGATTCATGTGCATGTGTATGGAAATTAAATGTGCATGTGTATGAGTTATGGATGATACATGGGCATGATATTTGCACATTGCATGCAATTTTTCATGCATTGTTTTAATGCAGAAGTGTGATTTTTGCATGAAACTGAAATTAGGGTTTTGGAAGCCTAATCACAATGGTAGATTAGAAAAAGAAATTTTTTAGGGGGGGGGGAGTTTTTATTTCCTGTGTGAGCTAGGTGATCAGAGAGGAGGGAGAACCAATGCATGTAAGAGGGAGCATTCTTGAGAACAGAAGTTGTATTATGGTAGAGAGTGTTCATATTTGAGATATAATAGCTTCATTTCATATATGAAATAGGGATAACACTTCGGATATAGATATTATTTTAAATAGAGATTTATCCAGCTACAAAGCGCAATATTGATTCACTAGTCAGTGAGGGGTGCATTTCCTGAGTAGAAGGGAGCAATTCACTCAGGAGGAAGAGTTCTAAGATAGTGTTTAGTTGCTCTGAAAAGGGGAAGAGGAAGAGGGCTATGAGTCCTAAATAAAATAGAAATGATATAAAGAGAGGCACAGTTAGGAGGAAGAGATGCGTATTTTTGGAAAAGGGACACATTCCTAGCTACACCAAATATTCTCAATTCTTTCCATCTATTCTAGTAGTTAGAAAACTTGAGATAAGTTTGTGGTGGTATCTTTTAGATTGTATTGTAAATTCTTATGATATAAAATATTCTATCTTTGTCCCTTCTTTTCCTACAAGGATTTTTCCAGGGTCATTAGATCGAAACTTTCGTGTTAAGTTTCATGTGCGAGTATTGTTGTTAAAAAATAGTATTAATCTCATGTGTTTCAATTTATAGTTTATTGTATTGTTCTTTTATATTCTTTGGGATTAGAAAATAATATTAGTATATTGCATGGTATTAGATATATTTGTGATCCTTTTGAGAGTAGTGTTCTAAGTGTTCCCTATCTAAATAATACACATTTGCATGATTAACATAATCCAGTGTGTTAATAGTTTCATCAAGAGAATGGATTGTTGGGGAAATAATAGCAATTATGCATATTTTTTTTCAACAAGAGAATCTCTCAGTAGTCTTGTTAATTCACTATATCTATTGAAAGAAGAAAAGTATGTAATTTAAAATTTTAATTATAAATGAGACAATCAAATTAAAATTATATTATGTTATGTATAACATAAACATATTTTGAATATTATTCTTACCTATAAGGTCAATCACCTAAATTATCTACAACTGTAGTAATCGCATGACCAACTATGTGCAAGATTTGATGGCTCTAGCATGCTTCCCTTTCTTGACCCTATAATCTCAATTTTGGTGGGAGATCAACACTTTCTAATGAAAATATGATACATCAGAACATCAACAAATTAGAAAATAAATCATAGATATGATTATTGTTTGAAAAAAGGGTCTAGTTTCTTTGATTATCTCGTAGTGAATCTAGGGCCCTATTATAGATCCATGGGAATTTGATCGATTTATTACTAGGAGGCTAGAACGAGATTGATTTTCATATAAATCATTATTAATCATTTTTATATTTCAAAACTATAATAGTGAACCAACATTAAAGAAATAAAATATAATATCCCTCTTATTTACCTCTCTAGAACCTAAATGCCAAATAAGCTCTGAGCCATCCAGATATAGAAGAATAATTTTACACATGTTATCCTATCCTCACCCTATAGAGTGGTTTATTTGTTGTGAATTGTGATAGAGAATATGGAGTGTGAATGGATACAATACCAGGGTATTAAATATTATACATTTTTACGTACATAGAAATTAATTGTATAAAAAAGATGTAGCATACAAAAGCAAAAAAATAAGAAGTACATAGAATTTGTATGTAAAGATTACCCACTTTTATTATTTAACAAATTTCTTACAATATGATTCTTGGAGTATCCATTAATGCATGACTCTTGGGAATCTAGGATATTACAATCCTCTCTATTTGGAATTCTTGCATGCCCCACTGTAACTATTTCAAAAAAGGTATTTGTACTATGTACAAAAGATCATTTCTCTCATAAGGATGATATGACCATCGGTTGCACTCTCCCATCTTCCTTCTCTACATCATTATCTCTCACCTTGTTTTACAACTGTGTGACTCTCTTTTTCATGATTGTTGTATCATTCATCCACAGCTAATTTGTGAATGGAAACTTTGGCTTTTAACACATTGTGTCTATTATTTTAGTCCTTCCCACCACCAACTTACTATTAATATAGTCACTAAAAACAACTTTATGTTACATCTTATTTCCTTGGCCTTAGCTTATTTTTCTCTTGTGGAAACCTTTTGTTCCATCCACCCAAACAAGTAGTTGAGAGAATCACTTAAGCTTTATTTAAGGAAAAAAAATATGAAAATGCAATTTATGCTTCTAACCACTCTTCAATGTGTTTGTCTTTCATATTTGAAGTGTTTTGAATTAAAAGAGTTCCTTGAGATAGTAGTATTTATTTGTCTTAATGGGTATAAACATTATTTATCTCCCTTTAACATGTATCAAACAAAGTGGTATAACCGCTTGAATGTGTTTTCCCTCAAATCAAGAAAAAAAAGTAGCTATATATATATATATATATTCATTTATCCTTAAGTATGCATTTAAAATGCATACATTGGGATCAAATAAACATCCAAACATTGTAGTAGATATTTTTATCTCTGTAGAATATTTCCAAATGATTGGAAACTAATAAGTAGGTGTTCCTAGTCTTTTGTCACATAGGAATTTTATTTTTAGTTGGTGAAACTCAAGGCTGAAATATTTGGGGGATAAAATGCAATTCTACGCTTATTAGGCCACCACTTTATCATCTTTCCCTAGGAGGTCTAAAATGATTGTTGGAAAAAAAAATGTCACATTTATTCACTGAGCACTTATCTCATATCACTCCTAGTGACCTATTGGCCATCCAACAATCCCCTTTAAATTTTACAAAATTAAAAGGTTCCCCCATTCAATATTTTAAAAAACACACCCCTTTTCATTATTTTTTATTCTTCTTGGTTGATCTCGACTTCAAAAAGGAAGCTTGAAACCTATTAACTCTCGAAGATTCTATGTTTAAATAATTTAAATTGATGTGGAATAAGAGTTGAAAGTTCATATGCATCTATACTATATATTAACTATTTGTCAAAATGCATGAATGGCCTTCAAAGGTAAAAGAAAAAAAATATTTGTAGTGAGAAATAAATGTGTATTGATATTATGATTTAATCAAGATCCCATAGTTGTAATGGGATTGCATGGTGTATATGCATTATAAAATAATATGTATCTAATGGTGAAAACCATTTCATGTAGTTGTATTGTTGCAAATTAAACAAACAACAGTTTCTTGTAGGGGAAAATATTACTTTCCACCTATCCTCGTAGAGTATTTAACTGAGCTAGGAGATGGATAAGAAAATAGGTTCAATGTTGGATAAAACCCATATGATAAATTTTTCGCAATCTTTGTGTAAGTATTTGTTTCTACTCGATTTACAAGTTTTTGGAAAAACTAATCAATTCTTGTTAATTACATTTTGTAACAAAAATTACTTGTAATTCGACTTGTAAGGTGAAAATATGACTTTCCACCTATCCTCGTACAAGATTTAACTAAGCTAGGAGATGGATAAGAAAATAAGTTCAATGTTGGATAAGACCGATATGATAAAGTTTTCATAATCTTTGTGTAACTATGTGTTTCTAATCGATTTACAAGTTCTTCAAAAAACTAATAAATTATTGTTAATTACATATTGTAAAATTTTTTAATTCAACTTGTCACATGCCCATTTAGACAACTCAGGTGATCTAAGAGTTGATTAAGAAAGTAGGTTCAATGCTGGATAAAACCCATATGATTTAGTTTTCAAATTCTTTGTGCAAGTATGAGTTACTACTTGTATTACAACATTTCTGGGAAAAACTTGTAATTTCCTATAGGTGACATTTTTGTAACAAAAAACTTGTACTTGATGTAACATAAAACATATTATTATATTGTAGTGACCAATTGGTGCATGAAGAACCTATTCAATAATGTTAATATCAATAGCAATGTAAGATACTAACCATTTTATCAATAAGGATCATAATCATGAACTTGGGTATTGGTTTTATTAGTCAACATACGAGTCTTTTTACAATTAAAGTTGAAGTGTTAGCTTGCATAAACGTTTGGTGTATTATTTATTTTAAATAGAATTTCCTTGTAGATCTAGAGGTCAAATCCAAAGACATGCTGATTTTATTTCTGATTATGTTTAAAATAATGGGCATAATGTTTAATGAATAGTGTTAGGGTATCCAAAAGCGCTCGTCTATGAGTGTTGTGTGTGTTTGGAATATTTTATGGAATGGTCATGGGTTCTTGGAGAATAGGAATTTGTTATTGTTGTTATGAATAATAATGTTTGTGCTTTTGTTACTACGTTTAGATTTGCATGTATACTTATTTTCATGATTTTATCATGCACTTATAAAAACAAAATTGGGGGTAGTTTTGAGTCTAGTAACATAAGGGTACGTTACACTACTACTTGCCTATGTAGTTTTTTTATCCGGAAAAAGGGAGCCATTATGTGGGAAAAAATTTTTGGGGATATTTGCATGGGTGATGGATAAAATTATGAAGAATTGTGACCTCCATATAAAGGATGTATTTAGAATTTATATATCCTTCAAATTCTACCTAAATAGGTGACCAGTCAAGAATGTGATTAGTATTGTCCACATATTTCTTCAACATGAAAGGATAGATGAATCATGAAGGATTTTTCTTTAATTGGGAATCTGATAATGGTCCCTACTTCTATAGCTTTGGCCATCCTCCATTTGTGCTACTAGGTAGAGAGAGTGAGTCTAGAAAACATGATTTAAATTGAGAACCCATATGAATCTACCACTAGTAAAAAATGAAAGATAAGTGACCAAAGCAATGACCAAAATATGCATATAAATGACCACTTTTTATTTGTCGGTCACTAGTGGCTAAATTTTGGTCTCTTATCGCGCAACCAAAAATGTAGTTATATTTAGTTTGGTCATTTATAGCTTGTCTTGTGGTCATTAATTTGGTCATATATTTGATCACAAGTGGAATACCTGGTTTGTGTACAGATGTAGGTAGTTTCGGTAGCTCCAGTTCCTTCTCCTGCACCTCCCAGCTCCCTCTTTACCAAGTATTAGTAACCAAACCAATAAACCACCTTGTTGACCAGTTTATCATGATGGCCCTAGGAAACCAACTTGTTTCCTAACCCTCGAGCCCATAATACAATAATATTGAGAGAAGCTTCCTCTATTCAAAATCCTTCGATCGATACTTCACTCCATAATACATTTTCACCCTCTTCCTGTCAATTTCCCACCTCCTCAAATCATCAAGTTAATCCCCTCCTCGGTATTCCTCCTTTTTCCAAAATCCATACTAAGTCTTATCCTTTCCCAAAATAAAACACCGCCCCCCCCTCCTTCTCCGTGATACCTTCCTGTACATCCTTTTCCTCCTGCCAACTTCATCCTCACTCCACTTCCTTCATCCTCTAGGTTTTTCTTTTGGAAATATAAATCATAAATACAACACACTAATCAAAGATCAAATAATGTTTAAATGTTTTTGGCATATTCCTTATTTCTCTTGAGCAGTAAAAGAATTAAATGCTAATTAAATTTGTCCCCTTGGAATTTATTTCATATCATCTACTTCATCCAATAATAAGCATGTATTGTCTTATTATATTGTATTATATAATATATATTATATTCCATCACTTGATCCTTAAATGCGGCTAGGATAATACAGTAAATATAAGCATGACTTTTGATATGGAGGTTGTTCAATGCTTAATTATTTTATCCCAATTGATATTTGACAATGATGTTTTCTTTACAAAATAAAGTTTAAACAACCATATTATATCAATATAATAATATGAAAACACGAATCACTTGAATTCTTTTACGATGATAATAATATTCTTTTTTACTATTAGCATAAAAAAATTAGGATAAATTTATTTTTATAAAGAAAACCATGAAGCTAAAATTGTGAAGTTATATTTATTCAACAATAGTTATAATAAGAATAGAAATATCCATGTTAATAATGATAATAATAATTACTAGTTTGAAGGAACGAAAAATATAATGCAAATGTAACATTAATAAATTTAAACAAAACACCTTCAATAGTTGGTGTACATTGAACAATAATTATGTTATTTACAATTCATTTTTGACAATTAATGATTAATTACTAATTCATCAATTATATGTAACTAATAACTAACCTAATTCACATGTTTATGCTTATAAACATGATTAATTAATCATCATTCAAACTTGAATAGTGCACAACTGACTCTTATCCCAAATAATCATTACAATCATTTTAGCATGTTAGGTATTCATCACATCAAAACTAGTGTACATATACCAGGTATGCATATGTGTCCAGCGTATGCATAGATCATATAAATACTATGATAAAACACCATTTTTCCTATGCATATATACTAACTAACAAAATAATAATCCTTTTCCTAAAAGATAAGTCGTACATACAAGACCTGGCAATCAAATATATATATATATATAACCAAATAAGCATACTTCCAACATAATCATTTTAGCATCATCAATCATTAATAATTAACCAATCAAGTTATAAAATCTTTTATACTTTACATTCACAATGGCTATTAAATCAATCATTCTCAAGGAAAAAGGTACTTACTACCACTTACTAGGTATCATAGACCCCCAACCCCAAAACAATACTAGATAACATATCCTCCCATCATAACCTACATCCACATCCTCCCAATCCTTCCTTTCCTATTATAGACATTGATGTTGGCTTCATCGACCTAACCACATAAGAGCCTGAGAGAGATAGAATCAGCTGAACAATGGACATAGCCTCTCCTAGAAGGAATCCGATCATCGCCATCACAACAACTTGGGGAGTGTGTCTTAGCATGACACTCTCACGACCCCAGGTATCATAGTGACATATGGTGGTAAATACATCCATCCCTCTCAACATACAAAGTCTATACCCTATCAAAACCATACTGTGCTGCGATCGAGATTATTGGAATGTGTGATTGTATAATTAATTTGGTAAATAAGGATTTTGTGAAATAGGTAGTACACCACACTTCACATCAAGTATATGACTATTACATAGATGCTAGGTCGTGTATATTAATACTTTGCAAATATATATTTATAACCATATATCCATTTAATCATCAACGTGTCCATATTATTAAAATCATTTCTTTTCATCACATAAAATCATTAAATCGATCACATCATGGGGTGGTACCCACGTACCACATCATATATATCAAATTTCATCAAGGACATCCATTAAAAATACACTGTAGTTAGGAAAGAAAGGAATATCATGATAACTACAACATAGTAATCACATAAGCATAATCATAACATCATAATCATAGTATCAACACAAGCATAGTAACATCACAAACACAGTAGCAACATATAATTCTATCTCTCCTGTTGACAACATAGTTTACTCAATCTAGATGAGTCCAACAGATAAAAAGAGAATACAATGCAATATGTATGACTAATAAGCATTCCTAGCCAAAATATTGGTCGTTACATACACCCACCCTTTGGGAAACTTCTTCCCGAAGTTATGTCAAAATAGTGAGGGAAAATATCGATGCATAGTCTCTGCATCCTAGGACCTAGGTGGAAGAACTTGGGCTCTACATGTCTAATTGGAACTTTACTAGATTACACACACTTATGTTAACTAAAATTTTCCCATAAACTAGGTTGGCATAGGTTTTTGATCTTACATATTTGAAAGTTCATGACTATAGGTAATCCATCCATCCGACGATAGTTTTCTCCCATGTTACATTTCTCTTATATTCCATACATTAATGTATGTTAGTTCATGTACTTTCATTAAACATGATTTTCTTAACACTCCAGTTCATGGGAGTTCCTTATGCATTACTCATCACCATCTATACCTAAGCACATTACCTGTGGCTCTCTTCAGGTCTAGGTAGCATTTGAAAATTATGTTCTTCGCTAAGTTATAAATGCAATTTCTCTTAGGGGGAGCACTTTAATAATGATATTGATTTCTTCCATTTACTCATTAACATGCCATTAGGTTGTCTAATGAAAAGGAGGTAGGTTTACTCATTATTTTCATTACAAAATTCACAATCACTCCTCAACATGATACATGAAGTGCATGAGTCGCTCAACACGTCCTCTTGTAGTTAATTACAATTCAACTTAATTTTCTCATCTGTGAATAAAACTTAGCCATGTCATATCATAAACCAAAAGGTAATAAAAAATATTATCATGGCATCTTGTTTCCTTCTTCAACTTAGGCTCTAACCAGATAACATAGGCCACATCTTCCATCACAATGAACACAAAATACATGGAATAGTCATAGGTATTCAGCTAAGTGAAACATGTTGTCGTCATAAAATAAATAATAAGTCTATTTATTTATTTTAGTCTACATAGTATAAATGTGTACTAAAGTTAATTCTTTGTAATTTAATTCGTTTAGAGTAAAATATCATGCAGGAAATATCTACAGTGAGGGACTGAGTTTTATAATCAACAACTATAATATACTTGATGGTTTAGAGATTAGTACCACTAATATTAGCTGGCTAGAATTAGGGAGCATTAGGGAACATCAGGGAGCAGAAGAACATCATTATATTTAAAGAGCTCCCCTTTTGGGAGTAAAATAATGCATCCAATTAATTCTCTTTGTAGCACCTTTATATAATGGATTTAGTATGAAATAGGTTTCCTTGATGTATTGGGAGCTCTCTAAAGGATTATAGAGCTTATAAAATCTATTGAAATGCCAAGTATGGAGGTCTTTGTAACACCCAGACTGTGTTTATGAAATTCACAACACCACAGTCACAACACCAATTCATATTCTCAAATAATATTTCTTGAGTTGTTCAAGCTCATCCATAGCTGTAGCATCGGCTCCACTAACTTCCTGGTACATGATCAACACTATTTTTTCCATCCCTTTGATCTGTAAATTTGAAGGATTTCCCAATAAAGACTACACAACATGGTAATAACAATAATAATAACAATCATAAGGATTTCCCATGAAAGAGAGCAGCTAATAGCAATAATAATAGTAATGTATGTCAACAATATTTTAATTTTAAATTTTATTCATTGATAATAATGGGAGAAAAATAAAGATTTATCCTATTGGTCCTAGTAAAAATCTAGGTTTAGGATGAAATGATAACTGATCAGTGCTTTCATATACATTTCTTCTCTCGATACAATGGAAGTTTTAAAGAAAGTAGCTTAATAAATCCAATGTTTAACACGGATTATATAGATTTCTAATATGGGGTTTATAAGGAAGGAATCTTAATAAATCCATGGAATCCATGGTTAAAATAAAGGACCAGAGTATATTTGCATTGGTCATATAGGAAGGAATCTTATGTTGAGGCTTTCTAGGAAGGCACATATAGCCACTCCATTTTAACTAGTTTATGATTACATCATCGGATAAATTTGTTACATTTTCATAATATTATAGTAGGATATATTAATTGCATTTATCAATAGGATCAATAGAAGATAGACAAAGAAAAAAACAATGACACTAGTATTTTTATCTCGAAAAGCCGAACTAGGAGAAAACCTAGCAACCTTTGTCTAGAGATGATAATTCTGAGAACAATGCACAATGAAGAAAGATAAAATATGGAAGTGCTTTCCAAAGATAGAAACCCTAAAAACAGTATTCTTTTACAGTATAGGAGAGCTTCTCTCCCAAAAAATAAGAACTTCTCTTATGTTGTTGCTGTGATTATATTATGTTGTTGTAGTGCTAATGTGTGGAATAATGAGGAGGGGTGCCTCCTATTTATACATATTTTACTCTAATATTTTAACTGGGGTCGACTTCTCTTGGGGGAACAATAAAATCCTTTTTATAATTTTACTTATTTCTTTTATTGTTGGATTTTCACCCCAAGGTTTACATTGTTCTTTCTAGGGTTTGTACAACAAGTTCAACTCCCATAGGAGGTACAATACAGGTACAAAAAGAATATATTTTGAAGTTGCACAAATGTTAACACTCCCTCTCAACAAGGAAGGTATTCTTTGGTCTTCATCAACATCATGATAATATGGGTTTCATCTATACATATATATTGTTTGTATCATCTCTAAACATACTAAAGGTTGTATTTATGAAATTTTCTATTCGGATGTTGATTTAATTGTAACTTCAGAAGATATTTTGATGTATATTATTATTGTATGTTGTTATACCCCCATTGGGGATGTGGGTTACCCATTTACGGGATGTCTAAATTGTGGCTAGACCTTGAGGTAAAACCTCTATTGTAATTTGAGGCAATAGTCCCCAATGTAACATCATGTAATATGTAATTGTGGTCTCTCTAGGAGAAGTGGGCCCCATGTGATATGACATGTAGGCTCGAGTCTCATATTTGGTTAGTGACTTGAAATGGTATAAATAGGGAGGCACTCTCCCCCATTTATACACACCACACACAATCTCTAAGGTGCATGAGAGAGAGAGACAGTTAGAGGAGGATAGAAATATAGTTGCTGAACATTTCTTATTACTACTTTTGATCATCTTACAATTCTTAAGAAGTTTGCGAGGTTTTCTCCTTTATGATTTCCCTGATTAAAATATTTTTGTCTTGTGTATCTTTTACATATTATGCATTTTGTTGTACTTGTTGTTCCTTCAGATAAATATCATATATAATCTAATCATATTTTAAGAAAATCTAACATGGTATCAGAGCCTCTCTGAAAGAAGGCACTATGCAGCTGTGGGAACTAGGGCTTCCTAGTTGAAGGTGTTCTATCCACAAATCATCAAGAAAAGAGGGATAGGATAAATTTCCTCACTAGGGTGCACCTATTGGTTGTATCAATTTTTGAATCAGAGAGGTTTCACTGTACAACTGAAATATAGCTACAATAGAAGCTAATGCAAATTAGGGTTTCATGTCTGAATCCCTTAGAAGACTGAATTTAGTCATTCTAGAAATTTTTCTATAATGCGATATAGGAGAATTATTAGAATCCAAAATTTTACACGTCGAATCAGAATTTGTGTTTTACACAGTGTAAATGTTTTAGCCTCAGATTCACTATACTTCAAGAGATATGGTTCCTCCAAATCAGGGTTTTAGCCTCCTCCATAATAAATTCATAAACAGGTGACCTAGGGATATTTTCTATATCTCGAGCTAGGACGGTCCAAACAAAATTTCACAAGATGTTCCAGGTAGGGAATAGACTTTAGTTTCTATGGTACATTTTTCATACTCATAACGTGAAATAGTGACATGTGGAAGTCCATACAAGTTATGTTATCACTCTAGGAAACTCCTCCAGGTTGCAGCTCGAGGATGCCTGGTAATTTAAATGTTTTTAGGGTTTTCTAAATGGATCAAGTCAGGTAACCTATAGAACCTTACACTCTCAAGACATGCATGGAACTCAATGAGGGATAAGGCTTCTAACTACCACTGTTCAGAGCTTTGGTAATATGGTGCAGAGATGGAGATCTTATCATGCTGGGAGATTCATACATAAAACAACTATATATAAATGGCTAATCATAACAAGGAAGGTACTTATATTTCAAATCATCAATATTCTAGTAGGATGACAGCTATTAGACATCAATAAACCTGAATAACACATTCAATCCTAAGCATAGAATAGACAGAAAATGGAAGCTAAACATATGATAGAAAAAGAGCTTAAATTAGGTCATGATCAAAATGAGAAACTTAACAATAGTAATGGTCTACAAGTCCCTGAAGTCGAACCCTTTCAATAAAATAATTCTTAGGCTTTATAGCCTTTACAAACATATTTAGATCCTAAAAAATTGGATCCGATTTACTAAAAATAGACAAAATAATTGTCTATTTCCATCTCATACACTTGCCTCAGCAGCTGATTTATCCTTTGTGTCTTGGGCTTGCTAGAGGAAGCCTTATCTACCGGTTCATCTTTCTCTTTTCGTGTAGGTGATGGGAGTTCTTCAGTCTCTGCTACAACTTGCAATGCTAGGTCTGCACCTTCCTCTTTTTCCTCTTCTGAATTTGAGTAGGGCAGGTTCAAGATGTTCCCAATGTATGTTGTAACTTCCTAGCCCTTTTCACTGAAATCCAAGTTTCTTTTGACCTTCTTGGCTTTGGAAGAGGAAGGAGGTTGTTCTGCTGTTGTTGGGGATATAGCCCTTCTCTTCCTTTTCCCACTCCGTGTTGTGCTAGACTTTTTATAAGGAGACTTCCCCTTTTCTTCCAGCTATAGTCTTATTTTAAAACCATTCCAAAATAAGAAATAAGCCCATGCCATATTTCTCCTCTTCAGCAATTCTTGGATCAGGAGTTGGATAAGACCATGATGAGACAATCTGCCAGCAATCTTGGTTGGATGAGCCTTCACCTAGAGTGCCATTTTTTCCAAGATCCTGCGTAAGTAGAAAGGTAAATTCAATGGGATTTTCCTTGTGAAGTGGTTCATCAATTTAAAATGGTAAATCATGGCTCTGTTGTATCTCCCTTCACAATTTATGTAGACCATAATGGCCTTCAACAATTGCTACCACCTCTCTTCTAACCAGGAGGATGGTACACTTTTCTTCCACACCACCCCTCTATGTTTAGGCTTCAGATAAGATCTAAACTATACATCCTTTGGAATGGTGGTTTTAAACCACTTCTCTCCTATGCTAGGGAGTTTAGTCACTTCAGTAATTAGGGTTTCATCTATCATAAATTCTTCTTTACCTATGACTACCTTGGAGGCATCGAAAGAGAGAGAAAATGCCTCAACCACCTGCTGGTGTGAAACTTGAATCTTCTCACAAAACCTATAGCAGCCAACATCCTTGAAAAATTGACAGACTTCTAGAAGTGCCTCTAGGTAGGTAATGTCTTCCAACTCTTGCCTAAGAGCAGGGCCTCCCTTCTTCATTTGATGAATGTCACTCCTGGGTACATGCAACAATCAATTCAAGATCTGTGGAATAATGTTTTTAGCAGGATGCCTCTCAAAGATTCTTTTTTGATGGTGATAAATCATAAAGTCGAAGGTGGAGTGTACTAAAGAATGGGAACTTATTATGAGGGATTTCAGCTGCATGATTGAAGCTTAGGTCAGAGGGTGATGGATTTAGTTGATCTTTTCAAGATCCCTTCCCCAGCAATCATGTTAAAATCAACCTAGATACCTAGTGGGGATCATCTGTAGTTATTTTGGATAGATAAAGGGAAAAGGAGGGTTTCAAATCACATCAGTCCTTATCAGTTTAACAATGACCTCCTCACTCACTTCCTTACGCCTTGATGCAACCTCCTATCTTTTCGGTGGTTTATCATGCCATTTGATGATCATTGTTTTGCTGACAGGCTCTGATTTGATAGGTTTCTAACCGTTTCTTTCTTTCTACCTTTTTGGCGGTTAAGGGCCTTCAGGAATTTGTCTACTAGCTGTCGAAAACAAGGCTTTCGGTGGCTAATGAAATGATGACCTTTTTTCCCAAGCCACTGAAACCGTTTTCCAAATGACGCTATAAAACTTGGCTTTTGATGGATAGTGGTCTCTTTGTATATCCCTTTTAACCGCCGAAAGATAGGCCTTTAGGTGGCTAATGAGCCATCATAGCTTTCACCTAAGCCACCGAAACCGCTTTTTCCCCAACGCCTTTTACCGACTTTCAGTGGTTAATGCCCTTCTTCGATTGTTCACTAAGTGTTGAATTTTTAATGGTTATATCAGATCTTAAACATTTAGCATCATAACAGCATAACCATAAGCCAAAATATCACTGAAAGATAGACAAGCACAACCATACAAAAAGAACACAAAGATTTATCCTAGGAAAACCCTAAGGGGAAAAACCTAGCAAAAACTTCCTCAATATAGATGCCCCCAAAAGATAAAAGGTAAAACCCAAGAGACTTGATCAAAGACTAATCCTCCTCCTTATCCTGCTACTACTCTTTCTCTCGCTCTCTCTCATTCACTACACAAGTGAGTGTGTGTGTTCCAAATGAGGAGTGCCACACCTCTATTTATATTTGTCCGCTCACTTTAATAATTAATTCCGACATGTAGGATCGATTTAATCATGTAGGCTCGAGTTAAACATGTAGGGTCAAGTAACCAAAACTAGGGTGCTAATGACCCCCATTTACAATTTGAGGGGATAACCTCATGACTCTTATTATTTATTCTGATTAGAATCATCGAGGTATAAATTAATACAATTGGCTCTCCCGATAGGACCATCAGGGACCACAAAAGATACATATAGAATATTCTTTGAAGTTACAATATTTCAACACTCCCCCTTAATGAGAAGGGTATTCTACAACAACATCCGACAACAACAATGGTAGGATATAGAGAGAGGACAACATCAACATCATGTGTAAATTGAACCCAGTGATAGATTAATTTTACTCACAACAATTAACAATTGATCATGCAAAATCACTCACAAAAGAGACTGAAATTGGAGCTGAACACTAAACTGTATTAACTCAGTGTACAATAGCCAACCCTGTAACATAATAGGTTGCTGAATGAATTAAGCAAATCCCCCATAGGTGTAAAAAGCTGATCCCAAATCTGTCATGGAGCTCACGAATTGGAAAAATGGCTTAGGCAAGCTAAAGAGTGATGGAATGACAACTCATACATGCTTTTGTAAGGAGAAAAGAGTGGAGGATGAAGAGGACAAAAAACTAGTTCACCTCACCTAGTCAAACTTTCCCTATTGCCTTAAAACACTGAAAAAGCAGGCAATAAAGCAGAAAAAGTAGAAGGGCACCTAGGAGACCAGGAATAAAGAAGAATTGATTACTTGAGGTTTCCCAAGCACTACATGGGTCAAATTAGGCAATTTGGACCACTATGGATAGGTAATTGACAACTTGCATAAGGTGGGACACATGAACTAGGCAAATAAGACAAAAATAATTAAATTAATGTCTAAGTGGGTAAACTATGGGTTGATTATTCTAACACCCCCCCTTAAGCCTGACTTATGAGTAATATATCAGAAAAATTATAGGGCCTAGCAACAAGGCTTAGTCACCCTTTACATACTACATGTCCATACAACCAAGGAAAGAGGCAAAACCAACTTGGGAAAATCCTCCCTTAAACATGGACTGTAAAACAAAATTTGGAAATCTTGTCTTCACTCATGCTTCACAGCATGATCAACAATCCCCATCAGTGATTTGAGATTGCTGAAGGTCTTCTCACAAAATGCTTTGGTGAATATATCAGCTACTTGTACTGAAGATGAACAGAAGAGTAGGTGAATGGTGCCATCATGCACAAGGTCTCTGATGTAGTGCATATGGATCTCAATGTGTCTGGTTCTCTGCTTCTGAATTGGATCTTTGTAGATTCGAATGGTACTCTAGTTATCACAGTAGATGGTAGTTGAGTACTTTGATTCGAAGCCACACTCTCCAAGTAAACCCTGCAACCATACACATTGAGTTGCTGCATTAACAACTCCTCTGTACTCTGCTTCTGTAGATGAGAGTGCAATGGCACTCTGTTTCTTGCTTGACCAGCTGATTGGCCCTTCTGCAAGCATGAACACATATCCTAATGTGGACTTTATGTTTGTGCTATCACCTGCCCAATCACTGTCAGTAAATCCAATCAAATCAAGATCATATTTTTCTTTATAGAAGATCCCATGTGTCCTTGTTCCCTGAACAAGGTTAAGGATCCTTTTGGCTGCTTTCCAATGGATCTCATGAGGCTGATCCATGTATCTATAAGCCACACTTACTGCATAAGAAATATCAGGTCTAGTATGTGTCAGATACAACAAACATCCAATCAATTTCATATACAGTGTATTGTTTACCATAGGTGAAGAATCAACTTCTTCCAGCTTCACTCCTGAAAGGAAAGGAGTTTTGCTTGCTTTGCAATCCTTCCTTCTGAATTTGTTCAGCAAGTCCAAGGCATATTTGGAATGGTGTACCTTGATTCCAGCTTTGGTTTGAGCAATCTCAAGCCCCAAAAATTGACTTAGGAGCCCCAAATTTGTCATGGAGAAGGCTTGGTTCATAGCACCCTTTAAGGAAGCAATCTCAGCCTTTGAGCTTCCTGTAATGAGGATATCATCAACATATAACAAAATGATCATTAATGAACCATTAACTAACTTCAAATAGAAATTTGGATCTGATTTGCACCAAACAAAATTCAGTGATAGCAAGAAGCTATCGATCTTGGCATACCAAGCCCTGGGGGCTTGCTTTAGCCCATACAATGACTTTCTCAACCTGCACACAAGAGAATGGTTAGTAGAAAAACCTTGAGGCTGCTGCATATGTATCTCCTCAGTGATATATCCACTCAGGAAGGCACATTTTACATCCATGTGATGTACCTCCCATTTCCTTGAGGCTGCAATGGCTAGAGCTAGCTTGATGGAATCCATCTTTGCCACTGGGGAAAAGGTCTCATTGTAATCTATGCCTTGAACCTGTAAGTAGCCCTTGGCTACCAATATGGCCTTGTACTTCAGTGGTGAACGATCAGCAGCAAATTTGGTCTTATAGACCCACTTACACTGGACTAACTTTCTCCCTGGGGGAAGATCCACTAGCTCCCATGTGTTGCTCTTCTGGAGTGAGCTGAACTCCTCCTTCATGGCTGTTTTCCATCTTGGATCTCCTGCTACTTATTTATATGTTTTAGGATCAGACTCCACCATCAAATAGCATTTTTCAGCAAACATAGGATCCTTCATGCACAGACCACTCTCAAATTGAGATCTAGTCCTCCTTGAGTCATTGGGATCCCCAGCTAGCTCTCCTACTGCATGTAGTGTCTTGGCTGCCCATTTTGGCCTTGTAGATATTTTAGGGTCTACAATAAACTCATCTCCATAAAAAAAATCATAATCAGCATGTTCAACAAACTCTTTACTTACTTCTTGAGGTTTAGGTGGTGAAGAGGCTTCACCAACTTCCACTTCTACAAGGGGTTCTTCTTCAAACTGAACACACCTTTCAATGAAGGCTTTGTTTGTGCTCAAATTTATCAACTTTACCCTTTTGAATCTTTAGAGTATCCAACAAAAAGACACTCTTGGATTTGGGTCTGCAAAGCCTTCCTCTTCTCTGTTGGAATTCTATCCCAAGCCTTTGAGCCAAAAATCCTGAAATGGGTCACATCTGGCTTGTGCCCACTCCATGCTTCGAATGGAGTCATACCATCAATATTTTTATGAGGCACCCTATTCTAAATATAGGCTGCACAGTTGATAGCTTCGGCCCAGTACTTTGGTGGCAAATTTTTGGCCTCCATCATGCATGTTTCCATCTCCTTCAGTGATCTGTTCTTCCTCTCAGCAACACCATTTTGCTGTGGTGTGTAAGGGATAGAATGCTGCATCTGAATACCTGCAGCTGCACAATAATTAATAAACTTAGAATTGACATAATCACCACCATTGTCATATCTGAGGACCTTGAGTTTCCTCCCATATTGGTTTTCAACCAAAGCCTTAAAGACTTTGAAGAGGCCAAAAAATTCAGACTTGTGTTTCAGGAAGTAAACCCAGCAATACCTAGAAAAGTCATCAATAAAATTCAATGCATATTTGGCCTGACTCATGGACATATGAGGGAATGGGCCAGCAAAATCACTGTGGATCAGTTCGAGGGGTGTAGAGGTTCTCTCATGACTAGCTCTCTCAAATTTGTGCTCTGGGTGTTTTCCTAGGATACAACCTTGGCAGACTCCTTTGGAAAATTTTATCTTGGGAAACCCTATGACCATATCTTTTTCACTAAGATCAGAAAGATATTTGTAGCTTAGGTGGCCAAATATTTTATGCCAAATCTTGCTTGCTTCATTAGCATGAATCAGAAGAGCAGAGGGGTTTGAGTAGGGTAGGAAGTGTGAGAACATGTATACCTTTTGAGCATGATTTACAACTCCTTTTGCAATTACTCTACCACTTGAGATCTCTGTGATCTCAACTTCATTAGGGGAGAATATGACTTTCTTAGGAGACCTAGTGTGGGTCATCTGGTACACTGACAAGAGGTTGGAGGCAAGACCAGGCACATACAAGACATTGCTGAACTGACCATTATCAAGATCAATCCTCCCTTTGCCCAAACTTTCAGTGAGAGAGTCATCTCCCAGTACTATAGATGGTCCTTTCGACTTGTCAAGTGAGGAGAAGGCCTCCTTGGTTGAAACCATGTGTCTTGAAGCTCCATAATCAATGATAAAACTGGGTGAGCTTGATGTGCCAGAAACCAATGCATGAACTCTCTCTCTGTCATCTGAACTTGATCCTCCTTCTCTCTTCTTTGAGCTGTCTGGAAGGGAGATGTCATTCTTCTCTAGGAGTTGGGTCAGCATGTCTATTTGCTTCTTCATACAAGAGCTTTCAGTGTGATTGCCCTTATTGCAGTATGCACACTTTCTCATTTCTCCTTTTTTTTTCTTCTTCTGGTAGTTCTTCTTGGAACCTTGTGGCTCCTCCGGAGACTGTTTCTTGTCTCTCTTTTGCTCAGGTGGCTTTTTAGCTTTATTTTTTATTTTTGAATCCACCTTCCAATATCCAGCAATCAAATATTGATCTTTGGATGGTTTGATGGTGCCCATCATCACCAGCTTATCCTATTCTTGTGTGAGAGATTCCATGAAATCTGCAAGGCTAGGAATCTTCCAGGTTCGAGCTATCAATTTTGTGGCATAGAAGGTAGAAACAAACACTGAATATTTAGGGAATAGCTTCGAAAGGATGGCCAGGACGAGCTGATCATCTTTCTTTTCGATCCCACACTATTTCAGTTGCAAAACTAGTGCTTTGAACTTGGAGAAATATAGCTGCAGGGATTCAAAGCTATTTGGACTCAGCAAAATCAGCTCATTTTCAATTTGATGTCCCCTCATCTCATATTTCTTTCCAAAAAGATCATAAATATTCTCCCATACTTCATTTGGTGATGTCAATCCATCAATATGGAAAAGGAGGTCTCTGGAAATACTCAGACACAGGAGACCATAGGCCTTATCCCTCCTATTGTGCCATTTTATCTTCTTTGCAGCTGCATTGGACTCTACTTCTATTTCCATAGTCACCCTGTAGAGCCCTTTCACTCTCAACAGTATCTCCATATCTGCTTTCCATTCAAATAAATTGAAAGGAGTCAAGATAGTTTTCTGTGATTGATCCATAGCTTAGAAAATCTGTCCCGGCTGTCAGTAGAAGGCTCCCAGTCACTGATGTCGAACCTGCAAAACAATTTTGAATGAGAGAAAACAATCTACAATGGCTCTAATACCATGTGGAAATTGAACCCAGTGATAGATTAATTTTACTCACAACAATTAACAATTGATCATGCAAAATCACTCACAAAAGAGACTGAAATTGGAGCTGAACACTAAACTGTATTAACTCAGTGTATAATAGCCAACCCTGTAACATAATAGGTTTCTGAATAAATAACATACATCAGGGATTCAAATGCATGAGGAGCAATCCGAATCTAGCATAAAGCATGCTTACTAAAATTAAGCAAATCCCCCATAGGTGTAAAAAGCTGATCCCAAATCTGTCATGGAGCTCACGAATTGGAAAAATGGATTAGGCAAGCTAAAGAGTGATGGAATGAAAACTCATACATGCTTTTGTAAGGAGAAAAGAGTGGAGGATGAAGAGGACAAAAAACTAGTTCACCTCACCTAGTCAAACTTTCCCTATTGCCTTAAAACACTGAAAAAGCAGGCAATAAAGTAGAAAAAGCAGAAGGGCGCCTAAGAGACCAGGAATAAAGCAGAATTGATTACTTGAGGTTTCCCAAGTGCTACATGGGTCAAATTAGGAAATTTGTACCACTATGGATAGGTAATTGAGAACTTGCATAAGGTGGGACACATGAACTAGGCAAATAAGACAAAAATAATTAAATTAATGTCTAAGTGGGTAAACTATGGGTTGATTATTCTAACACATCATCAGGGTAACACATCTATAAATCATTAGAATATTTTCAACATCATATAGTCTTCATCTTCAGTCTTCAACAATAGCAACACTTTGACCACTTTGATTGGAAACATCATCAACAACACTTTGACCTTTCGATCAGCAACAACATCTTCAGCACTTTGACCTTTCGATCAGCAACATCAACATCAACACTTTGAAATTTTGATCAGCAATAACATTTTCAAAAATATCATCATCATACTTTTATCTTTCAATCAGTACATCATCATCATCATGCTCTGATCTTTCGATCAGTAACACCATCATCAGCAACAACCTACAATCCACAACATGAAGACAAGAGTCTTTCGATCACTTTTGGACCTGCCACATTCTCAAGAACCAAAGTCACCGTATTGATTATGAGATAATCAGTCTCTATCACTTTAGGACTAGGTACAAGGATGATGCAATCCTACCACATTCTCAAGGACCGAAGTCTCTAGATACCTTTCTGAACCAAAGTTCAAGGATGATGCAATCCTACCACATTCTTGGGGACCGAAGTCTCTGGATACCTTTCTGAACCAAAGTTCAAGGATGATTCAATCCTACCACATTCTCAAGGACTGAAGCCTCCAGATACCTTTATGAACTAAGGTTCAAGGATGATGCAATCCTGCCACATTCTTCAGGACCGAAGCCTCCAGATACCTTTCTGAATCGAGGTTCAAGGATGATGCAATCCTGCCACATTCTCAGGGACCGAATCCACCGAATACCTTTTTGAACCAAATTTCAAGGATGATGCAATCCCACTACATTCTCGAGGACCTAATTCACCGGATCTATTTTATACAGATGTCTCGGGATGATACAATCCCTCTTTATTCTCGAGGACCGAAGTCACCGGATCACTTCTGGACAAATGTCCCGGGATGATGCAATGCCTCTTCGTTCTTGAGGACCAAGGTCACCGGATCACTTCTAGACAAATGTCCCGAGATGATACAATGCCTCTTCGTTCTTGAGGACCAAGGTCACCGGATAACTTTAGGGAAAGTGCCCAGGGATGATACAATCCCACTACAACATCACTACTCCCCCTTTCGAGGAAGGCCTTTCCGAACAACACCAAGCTTGTCTCGAAATTTTTTGAACTTTATTCGAGATAGAGGATTCATCAGCACATCATTGTCTAAACCATCATCATCTACATCTTTAGTATGTGAATACTAAATTATCACCATCTGTATATACAGTATGTGAATACTGAAAGCATCGTCATCTATATCTTCAGTATAGAAATTCTGAATCACCATCATCTGCATCTACAGTATGTAAATACTGAAACATCATCTATATCTTTAGTATGGGAATACTGAAACATCATCATCTCTATATTCACTATAGAAATACTAAATCACCATCATCTGCATCTACAGTATGTAAATACTAAAACATCATCATCTCCATCTTATCTTGTATGTAGAAATATCGGATTTCTATGTGTTACGACGGAACACAGGGTTCTCTATCATCACAACTCTGGTTATCACATAGAATATTTGTAGTATCCATCTTCAGGTCAAAGAAACTTGACATCAGCTTCTGAATCCATATGGCTTCACAACTTAGCAGAGAAATCTGGTATGTATTCTACTTCAGTCATGCTAAGAGAAACACTGGATTGTTTCCTGCTAAACCATGAACTCATAGTAGATCTCAAACAATAACATCCACCTGATATGCTTCTTCTGTCTGATACACTTCCATCCCAATGACACTTCTAGCCCAATCTGCATCTGTATAGCCATACAATATGTAATCATGGTTTCCATCATAGTATAGATCAAAGTCTATAGTCCCTTTTAGATATCTCATCACATGCTTTGCAGCTATTACATGAACATGTCTAGGTTGAACTAGATACTGACTCAAGGTGTTCATAGAAAAACAAATTTATGGTCTGGTATTTGTTAGATACATCAACGACCCAATAATATGTCTGTATTGAGTCACATCCACTAACTCTGATGAGTCACCAACTAACAACTTCAAGTAGGAATCCATGGGTGTGGCCAGAGCTTTGCATTCCAACATATCAAATATTTTCAATATCTCTATTGTATGCTTTCCCTCGTTGAGAAATATTCCTTCTAAATTTTTCCATACTTCCAGACCTAGGAAATAATGCATTAACCCAAGGTATTTCATCTAAAATTCTTTAGCGAGCTTCTTCTTGCATTCTATAATATGTTTCTCATTCCCTGTCAGGAATAGATTATCCAAATATAGTAATAGTATGACATGTTCATATTTTGTAACCTTGAAGTAAAGGTTAGGATCGACTTTACTCTTGGAAAATCCCATGCTCGTCAGGAAACTATCTATTCTTCCATACCAAGCTCTGGGAGCTTGCTTCAGGCCATAGAGGGCCTTCTTCAACTTGCATACATGAGTCCATCTGTCTTCAACTTCAAATCATTGTGACTATTCGATGTAAATCTCTTCCTCAATCATACCATTAAGGAAGGCTTATCTTTACTTCATCATGGAAGAAACTACCATGATAGTTCTGAAGGAAGTATACCTTGCTTCCTGGAGTAAGTGTCTCTTCAGAATTAATTCCCTCTTTCCAATAGAAACCTCTAGCCACAAGTATTTCCTTACTTCTATCAGTAACATATTTTATCTTCCAAATCTATTTGGAAGATACCATATTCTTGCTTTCTTGTTTGACTATTATATCCCAAACATCATTCTAGTATTATTTCATCAGAACATCTTCCATGAGTTCATCTTGTCAGGTCATCAACATATCCTAGTTTTCTGCATTCAACCTTGAAGTTATGAACCCACTTTACTCTTGGTAAAGTCTCGATCCATCAGGAAGTTGTCCATCATGTCATACCATGTCGAAATCATATATCTTCTGTAGTCACTCCCCCTGAAGTGGAGTATCATCTTCCCTCTTCATTTTGTACAGGTGGTTCTATGCTTGATATATACTTCTAGTAGGTCTGGTCAATAGAGTATGTAATGTCATAGTCTATTATTTCTGAGGCAAATCATGAACCTTGCTTTGTACAATTGTTCTTGTAGATCCATATGGAAGATACTACATACTTCCCTTTAGGTCTCGAAACCATATCGTATACATCATTCCCCATGATCAACTGTTATTCTTTGATCATAGCTTCTTTCATAGCTGGAAAGGTTAGCATCAATGATGTCACCCAACTCTGTTACACAACTAGAGTGTGTCTGAGTCCTCTTACTTTGGTTTGGAAGTATTTCCATTCTTTTCTTCATCTTGAGTTATATCTCGTACCCATGGTGGCATTCATCCTTCGAGGTGGATCTACCACTCTCTGAAGCTCTTTGTTCTGTCATGGTGTCTATGACCCTAGGCGCTTCAGATTCATGTTTATTGGAGTGAATCTAGAATTGTCATCACTTGTTCTTCGGAACAAGTCTCATCCTTGTTTTCTTATAGGAGGTTGTACAGAACCTTTCCTACAATTCAAATGCACCAGTTGCATGGTTAGAACTATTTCATAAAACATATGCATAACAACAAATTCTTATGCATCATGCAACTGTTTAGCCAATACAACATTCATCCATATCTCATGAAAAATTTCTAGATGCCTTCCATCTCTACCATGACATCATTGAGATTGTGCACTAATCCAATATGTCAGCAAAGAGGTTTCATTCTAGATAAGTAGCAATGGAAAGTTGTATAGCACCATGAGCTACTTACCCATCACATGCATATTAGTAGTATACTTTCATTAATGCAAACAATCTGTCGTGCATAACAAATCAACTGAATATAATCAAATGCATAACAAAACAATATCATGAAATGACAATTGAATACTTATCTTTTATTCATTTCGTGGGTAGACTCCTTCTTGATCCTTCTACTTCATCATCTTCTTCATTCATGACATCATCATTTCTCATCCAAATGCTAACATGGATAATGGGTTCTTCAAGAATTGAGTTCTTCATATTACTCATTGCTTGAGGGATATTCTTTGAATCATGAGCACTTGATCTTAGGTTGTTTCCATCTTCTCTTCTCTTATGATGAGTTGATTTTCTTCTTATGTAAGGCTTTAGCCTCATTTCCCTTTGGAACTGGAACCTCTCTACTTATGTAGGTGTCCAATTCATTTTCTTCAAGAACCAGTAAAATCCTATGATTCCATGATTAAAGTTTCCAACTTCATCAATATTGTCATCAATTTGAGGTGCTAGATCACTTTGAACTGAGAACCTCAAACTAAAATAGCAAAATATTAGATCTTACCAATTTGAGGTGTCCATCCTAGTTTCGGAGCTGGTTGTTCTAGGGTTTGTCAGAGAAACCCTAATTTTCAAAACTTATAATATTTCAGATATTATTGGATAGAAAGATAGATCTCTTTAGGTTGAGCTGTAAAATTTACTCCTTTCTGAAAACAGTGGAGGGAAGCTCCCGGAATAGGAAGCCCTAGTTTACCAATTTATTCTGCAGAAATTCCTGATATTGTTTCTGCCATATATTTGAAATTACTACTCCTCTATGTTTGAAAATTCACATTATGGTATCCTCGCATGTCCCTTTTCCAAAGCCATAGGTTTCAGTAGAATTGGTTTCACCCATTGGGACTTATGATCATTTTCTAAAGGTGACCTGTTACAGGACTATTCAGAACAACGAAGTTGTATGGACTTCCATGTGTCACTGTTTCATATTCTAGGTGTGAACCTAGGACCATAGAATGTATAGTCCATGCCCTTTCTATAACATCTTCATAAATTTAGTTTGGATATTTGTAGCCTAAGATATAGAAATTCTCCCCAGGTGTCCTTTTTAGGGATGAATCCTAGAAGAGGCTAGAACCCTAACGTGGAGGGATCATATCTCCCACAATATAGCAAATAGAAGGCTGAATTTTGGACTCAAAGTACATCCAAATTTTATATTCGACCTCTACAATTTTTAGCTCCTTATCCTTCACCAATCCAGAGATATAGTGAATGTACCAAAACTTATACGTTTTAGTATTTAGGGTTTTTCTAGCTCGGGGTCAAACTAGGGTTTGACTTTCCCGAAGTTTCACCCAACCAAAAATCTTGAACCAGGTCTCTAAACTTTTATTTTGATGAGGAGATAAATCCTATTCTAGGCTCACTAAAAAATTATTCTTCTATAGAAATCCCTAATTTCCCGCACCGAAAACTGAAAATGCTCAGAATCGAATTTCGCTTCGACAGAAAGATGCGCCCTTCAATGGAGAGTTAGTCTAGCCTTCTTTTGCTTATATATTGTGGAGAGAGACCCAAAAATTAAGAATCCATAGCTTTTGTAGCTGCACAATGTCTTCCTTCACGGTGGCTCTGATACCTTGTTGAATTTTTAATGGTTATATCAGATCTTAAAACATTTAGCATCATAACAGCATAACCATAAGCCAAAAGATCACTAAAATATAGATAAGCACAACCATACAAAAAGAAGACAAATATTTATCCTGGGAAAACCATAAAGGGAAAACCCATCAAAATCTTCCTCAATATAGATGCCCCAAAAAGATAAAAGGTAAAACCCAAAAGACTTGATCAAAGACTGATCCTCCTCCTTCTCCTCCTACTGCTCTTTCTCTCTCTCTCTCATGCGCTACACAAGTGAGTGTGTGTGTTCCAAATGAGGAGAGCCACACCTCTATTTATATTTTTCCATTCACTTTAATAATTAATTCTGGCATGTAGGCTCAAGTTAATCATGTAGGCTCGAGTTAAACATGTAGGATCAAGTAACCACAACTCGGGTGCTAATGGCCCACCTTTACATTTTGAGGGGACTACCTCATTACCCTTATTAGTTCTTCTGATTAGAAGAATCAGGGTATAAATTAATACTAGTGGTTCTCCCAATAGGACCATCGGGGAACACAAAAGAACATATAGAACATTCTTTGAAGTTACAATATTTCAACACTAAGCTACCGAAACCAACACTTTTTGGTGGATAATGAGCTATTTGAAGTCTCTCCTAAGCCATCGAAAGTGATTCTACCATTTAATACATCGAGCTCACTTTCAGTGGTTAGCCTTTATCTTGCATTAAATTGTTCGCCAGTGAAACAAATATTTTCGGTGGCTAATGAGTTGTTAAGAACCCCGCCTAAGCCATTGAAAGCTAAAACTTCCAATTTATTCAACCATTAGCAAAACTAGAGACCCTCAATTTGTTATTCATCTTTAAATATTTCATAACATGACTTGAATTCTTCATCCTATCAAAAAAAAATTAGTTTTGGAGATAACATCTGGCTCCTACTTGGGGATGGGAACCTCCCTGTGAGGTCCAAGAACCCTAGACCAAAATTCCTTTCCTTGAAAATAACTAAAAAATTAACACTATCATTTACTGTTCCATTGGGCATGGAGTTTATTCTGTAATAAAAAAAAACCTACTAACTAATAATTTACAATAACAACGCCTCAGAGCCTCAAATAAAGTAAAGTTTCAGAAAACGCCCATTCACTGGGCCATCAAACACCTCTTTCCCTTCCAGATTCTGCAATTTGAAGGTGTTTTTCTTCTGTACCTAAGCTATCACAAAAGGTCCAATCCATAGAGAGTTAAACTTTTCATGTTTTCCCTTTTCCTGCCTGACAGTATCCCATTTGAGGACCCAATCTCCAACCTGAAAGTTGTCCACTTTTTCCTTTTTGTCAAACATGATCTTGATTTTTTATTGATGGGCTTCTGATTTTCCTATCACTTGTTCCCTAAATTGCTACAACTCCACCAAATCCATCATCCTCCTTACCATATCATTTGGTTCATCCTCCTCCCCCTAAAAGAATTTTACCACTAGCAGAATGAGCTGAATGGGGAAAATGGCCTCAGTACCATAAACTAATTTGAATGGAGAAGTCCCGATAGATCTTTTGTCTATTACCCTATCAGCCCATAAAGAAAACTTTAGCTTAAAATCCCATATTTTCTTATTTGTCTCCAATAGTTTTATGATGATCCTGAATAGGCTTTTGTTGGATGACTTAGCCAGGCCATTGCCTTGAGGATAATAGGATGTGGAATGCACCAGCTGAATGCCCATTGACTCACACATTTTAACCAATGCCCTGGCTTTGAAAGCTGGTGCATTATCAATCACTAACCTTACTGGGAGCCAAACCTGATAAAGATATTCCCATATAAAAACTTCATGATGACCTGATTATTTACATTCCTGTTGGGTACTGCCTCTATCCACTTGGTAAAGTAGTCTGTGGCTACAAGGATCCATTTATGCTGCCCACTGGAAGATGGATTTATTTCACCTATGAAATCTAGACCCCATTGCTGGAAAGGCCCATTCACTAAAATAGGCCTAAGGGGCAAGGATTTGAGTTGCTGCTTCCCTATAAATCTTTGGCATCGGTCACAAGCCCTCACAAAGGTACACACATTAGCAAAAAGGACTGGCCAACAGTACCCTGCCCTCAGAATCTTGTGGGTTGTGGTATTCCAGTAATGATGGATCCCACATGTGCTGGAATGAAAGTGATGCATGACCTAATCCGATTCTTCTTTATCTAGACACCTCAACAAAACCCTATACATATCTTTCCAGTACAGTAGTTTATCAACTATGCAAAATTTAACAGACTTTAGCTTAAGAGCTCGTGCTTGATTAGGAGTGAAACCAGGAGGAACTTCTAATTTTTGCAGAAAATTAATAATACTTGAGTACCACTCACATGAAGACAAGTTTTCAGCCACTGTTTGAATGCCATTTTGATCCTGAACTACTTCTACTACTACAATAGTTTGCAATTTTTCTGAATTGACACAAGTGAAGTTTATCCCCATTAGTTCATAGTTTTCTTTAGCAATGAGTTTGGCCAGACCTAGTCCTTTTACTAGCTTAGTGGGCTTCACCTCTATATCAAACTCAATAAGCTTGGCAATCCATTTACCTGTCTTTTCATCAATGTCAGGTTGAGTCAAAACATCCTTCATAGTAGCTGAAGGGACATAGGCAAGAACTTTTGCATGTATAATGTAAATACTGAAGCTCTTCAATGACTTGATGAGAGCATAAGCATGTTTCTCAATGGGATCATACTTCAGCTCAGCATCCCTCAATTTCTTGCTGAAGAATGCAAATGGATGATCAAGACCCTCATCATCTTTTTTTAATAGCACAGCTACCACTGTGTGATAGGATGCAAAGGAGAAGATATAAAAACTCTTGGTATAGTCCAGACTAATCAAAGTTGGGGCTTCCATGATAGCCTTCTTGATGTATTCAAAAGAGCTTCTTTCATGTTCAGTCCATTTTATTTCTACATCCTTTTTCAACATGGTTGTTATGTGCTTTAACAGCTCAGATAAATTAGGGATGAACCTCCTAAAAAAATTTATCTTACCCAAAAAGGATTGAATATCCCTTTTTGACCTAGGTATCGACAGCTTCTGGATTTCTTCCACCCTTATCGGATCAATCTTCACACCTTCAGCTGAGACTATGTGACCTAGGAGTTTCCCCTAACTGAGTGCAAATTGGGACTTCTTGTGGTTGAGTGATATCCCAAACCTCCTACACTTCAAAAATACCCTCCTCAAGTGTTGTAAATGGTCATGATGGCTGTGAGCGTAAACAGTTAGGTCGTCTAGGTATATAAGAACAAATTTATCTTTCAATCCTACACAAGATAATTCCATGGCTCTCTGAAAAGTAGCCCCAAGCATTCATCAGCCCAAATGGCATTTTAGCATACATGAAAGTGCCCCAGGGGGAAGTAAAAGAAGTCGTCTCTTGGTCATCAGGGTGCACAACAACTTGGTTGTATCCAGAGAAGCCATCTAGAAATGACATGACACTAGACCCTACGGCTCTTTGCAATAGGTGTTCCATCTTGGGTAGTGGATAGTTGTGTTTTTTGGAGCATTTGTTCATGTTTCTAAAATCCACACACAACCTAATCTCTCTTTTCTTCTTCCTTACCACCACTAAGTTTGCAATCCACTTGGAATACCTGAGGGGGATTATGATTTTGGCTTTGAGGAGCTTATGGATTTCTTTTTCAATTATAGGTAGTAGGAGAGGACTGGTGGATCTCAGCTTCTGTTTTAAAGGGATGGTGTCCTTCTCCAAAGGAAGCCTGTGTTGGATGATATTGGTGTCATAGGTTTCTCGGTCACTGTACTCCCAGGCAAAGATATCAGCAAATTCTTTTATCAGGCTGCCAAATTTGGACCTCTTATCAGTAGTCGACTCAGTCGATAGATTTATTAGTTTTGGATGGCTTTGGCTACCTATGTTTTTCTCTTGGACAGCAGGGTTTTGCTCCTTTTTGGTAGGCTTGAAAGGGATGTCATTATGATTAAAAAGCTCTTCCAGGGGTACCAGACCCCGAGGTATATAATTATTGGGTAATTGGACAATATTCTAATCAGCTACTTTATCTTTCAACTTGAGCTGTTGGGATCTTTCCATGTTTAGGTTTTCCTTATCTATATGTATATCAGAGAATTCATCTACTAGCTAAAGGAATTTACTAAGCTCATCATCATTCTCAAACACCTTCCAAAATTTTACATTATCTGGCAAGGAAGGTTTGTACTTGACCTGAACATCATAGCTAATCTTAGGAGGTAAAGGAGGAACAAACAGACTTACAGAGATAGCCAGGGAATCATCCAGGTGATTCAAATCCCTAGGTATATATGACAGTTCAAACACCATAAAGGAGTCTCTAAGTTTCCATACCTCATCCCTGTAGGCCTTTTGTCTGACATTTTCTGCTTGAAAGGTGTTGTTGACCTACTGTATAATAAGGTATGCATCTCCAAATATTCTCATGTGCATGATCCCCTTTTATTTGGCATCTTTAGCTCCTAGCAGCAAGGCTTGATGTTCTACTATATTGTTAGTGGTTTTAAAATCAAGCTTATAAGATAGATGAATATTCTCTTTGGATGGAGAGATCAATACCACACCAACACCTGCTGATTTTTGAGTGCTAGCCCCATCGAAATACATGTTCCAGACTACTATGGTCAATTCTTCGAGCTTCTAACAGGTTGGCTTGGTAAGCTGGACTGGTGTTTGCTGAGAATCATCTATTTGTAGAATGTATGACCCAAGATCAATGTCTACTGTATAGATGGGGTGGTTCACTAAATTCATTTCATTGCTTATGATGTAGGAAAGCTAATTCTCTCTGTAAAGCCTCTTGGTCTCCCCTCCAAACATTGGGATTGTAGCATATGTTAGGTCCATGTGAAGGGTGCCACATAGCCTTTTACTCCATGATCGAGATAGCAAGAGACCAAATTTAGGAGGGATATCAGCCACTACAATGTCCATCATGATGCTTTTTGAAGGTAGTTGGGATAGGTTTACAACAAGGTCTTTGATGAGGCCCAAGCACTTGACCTTTCTGGAGTCAAAGGAGAACAAATCATGGTAGGGTTTTTTAATGTTGAGACCAAGCTCATCCATCACAGCTTTTGGCATTAGGTTATGGGAAGCTCCTGAGTCTAGCAGACAGTTATGAAGGAATTTATCATGGATATTCAAGGATATGTAGAAACATGGGCATGAATCCTTTAGGTCTTTGATCATAGGGCCTGAGGTTACAATAGGTTTATCATCTTGCATATTTACAAAGTCAGTATCAATATGTATCGTTGGCTAAAGAGAATTCAGTATGGAAGTTTTGAATGCATCATTTTTCATTAGCTCGATTAATGGGAAAGGGATCTTCAATTTCTAAATCTTTGACTCAAGGTTGAAAGAATAATGCAATCTATCAGGAAACCTTACCTCATGTACTGTAGCTTTGAGTTGGACATGATCAGGGCTTGATGAAGGTGTTGGTTTTTTCAATGGTTTGGTAATGACAACCATTTTATTTGGTAAAATAGTAGCCTTTTTAGCTGGTGTAGCAGGCTGTTTTGTAGGAACAACATTTATCTTAAGGGGAGCAACTAACCTAGACCTTAGATTATACCCTCCTTAACCATTGTCCTGATATATTGCTTCTTTATTGATCTACTCATCAATTAGGGCTTCCTCATCTTCTTCTTGTGTCAGAAAATAATAGTCAACTTCATCTTCCATGCAGTGGATGTTGTCTTTAGCCTCTCCTTCTTCCTCAATGAACTCTGGTTCTTCTTCTAGTACAACATTCTGAAAAGGAGCTCTGATTCTCTGATATTCCCCTTGATTCCTTTTCGTTCTGAGGATCTGAACTGGGGGGTTTCCTCTTCTGTAAGGGACAAAATTAGGGTTTCGGGGAACAAAATCACTTGGCCCTTTACCTCTCGTAGGTATCTTTCCTTGATCCTTTAGCTTAGACATTTCAGCAGTCAAGTTATCTAACAGTTTGGTCATTTTGTCAAGATTTTT
Source organism: Pseudotsuga menziesii (assembly GCA_001517045.1). Classification (NCBI taxonomy): domain Eukaryota; kingdom Viridiplantae; phylum Streptophyta; class Pinopsida; order Pinales; family Pinaceae; genus Pseudotsuga; species Pseudotsuga menziesii. The sequence continues at coordinate 451,631 of LPNX010861513.1, forward strand.
CTCTGATGAGGAAGCCCCAAGAGGGTCTGCTAGATGCTTCTTCTTATCTATCTTTCCTTTGACCTTCTGAGATGCCAAAATGTTAGATTCTACCTCTAGGGAAGCATCCTACATGAGTGATAAGGAGGCAGACCTCCTTTCTCTGAGAAGTAGACAGAAATTAGAGTCAAAGGCATTTGCATAAGTTATCCTGGCCAAGGTATCAATGGGCTTGATTTCATTCGGGATCTGGTTGTACATATTGTTGAACCTCTTGGTGAAGTTGGAGACAGACTCCCCATTCTCTCTTTTCAAGTTTCTAAACTGAGTGATATAATAGAGGTGGTCTCTCCTCTCCCCCCAATGCTTTAGAAAGATGTCATCTAGCACTTCAATTCCTGCTACTAATCAACCAGGTAGTTCTTTGAACCATTTCTTAGCCTAACCATCTAGGCTTTGTAAAAAAACCCTAATCCACACATCTTCCTATTCTATATTAATGTTCTCAGCATAACTGTAAAATGCCTCTAGATGTTCTTCAGCTATGAAATCTCCCTCTCCTGTGAATTTAGGGATGTACTTGAGATAGTCTCCAGTGGGCATGGCCGAGAGGGGCTTAGAAAAATTTAGGGGGGCATACCTAGCTACCAGGATCCTTTCCATTTTGGTGAGAAGGGAATCCATATTGGAAATGGGTATGGAAAGGGTGGAGGAAGGTAGTACTGATGTAGGTAGTATCTGAAAAGGAGATGGTGGTAAACTTATCCCAGTGGAGTCACTAGGGATTGGATCTTCACAAGCAGCAGTGCTTGAAGATGCCCAAACCCTAAATTTTTTTGATGTATTTATAAATTCCTAAGAATCAAGTGTTTCAAAAGAAGAAATAATAGAAAAAATATTTCTTTAAATACCTGATGTAGCTTCCTTTGCACCACTGCCGGTCTACCTTAGTGAAGCCCTAACTCTTCTCAGAATCTCTTCTAGATCTGAAACCGGTGTTGTTGGTGGCCCTTGAGGGTTTTCTCTAGTACTTGGTCTTCTTGAAGCCACCTTATTCCAATGGAGTCGCCAGATAGATGATTACAACTAGAATAGCATCCAAGCTTTGTCTATCATCAAAGCAAGATCTATGTCGTCTCCTAGGGAAGATGAGCTTCAGTCTCCTCTCCCCGGCAATGGCACCAATTTGTTATCACTCCAGGGAAATCCTCTAGGTTGCATCTCAAGGATGCCTGGTAACTTAAATGTTTTTAGGGTTTTCTAAATGGATCAAGTCAGGTAATCTATAGAACCTCACACTCTCAAGACATGCATGAAACTCAATCAGGGATAAGGCTTCTAACTACCATTGTTCAGATATTTGATAATATGGTGCAGAGATGGAGAACTTAGCATGCTGGTAGATTCATACATAAAACATATATATATAAATGGCTAATCATAACAAGGAAGGTACTTATATTTCAAATCATCAATACGCCAACAATATGACAGCAATCAAACATCAATAAACCTGAGTAACACATTCAAGCATAAGCACAGAATAGATAGAAAATGGAAGCTGAACAGATCATAGCAAAAGAGCTTAAATTAGGTCATGAGAAAAATGAGAAGCTTGACAATAGTAATGGTCTACAAGTCCCCAAAATTGAACCATTTCAATAAAATAAGTCTTAGGATTTACATCCTTTACAAAATATTCAAATCGTGAAAAATTGGATCTAATTTACTAAAAATAGACAAAATAATTTTTTTTTGCATAATTAGGTCAAGAAACCCTAATTTGACTACTGGTCTAACTAACTGTAGAATTTGTTCACTATTTGAACCTTCTGATCACTAAAGTAAGTACTGGAAATAACTGCCACTGGTCCTCTGTTGGTTAAGTCACTATTTCACTTAGACAATTAAGTGTTAGTGACCTTTTCTTCCTTTATGTCGCAACAAAACTGAAGCATACCTTCCCTAATGTTTTCTTCAGCATCCTTCATCTTTATACTTCATCCCTAAGCTAATCATGTTCACCCAAAACTAGTCCTTCATGTTAAAATTCAATCCTATGCCTCTTTCTGCTTTATGTGGTTAAGAGGAAAAAATATCGAAATTGTTAGCTACCAAAAGTAGTGCTTTTGGTGGCTAATGAACTGCCTCAGCGTTTGTGTAAGACACCAAAATCCCTGTTCTTTAAAAATTATTAAGCCACCTCCAAAATTGTTCTTTCAAGTTTGTCTGCTTATCTTTCTTATTCAGCGGGCTCTATGTTAGGAAGGTTAACAGCAACCTAGCTTGATTCTAGAGGCTGAAGGCTTACTGCAGCTTCATCTAGGGTTTCCAATGTGAGCTGAGTGCTAGGGTTTAGCTTGGCCTCCTTCATCTGCAGTCTCTAAAACTTAATCATTCTATACAACCTTGTGTTGTCTTTCAGGTATATTTTATTTAGTCTTTTTAGGAAAACATACCTTTCTCTCGACTCTAGGTAAGAGTTATGCAGCAGCTTGTTCCTACCGGTCAATGTAGCATTGTTTTTATTTATCTCCCTTTATAAAATTTTCATCTCATACACTTTGCTCAGCAACTAATTTATCCTTTGTGTCTTGGTCTTGCTAGAGGAAGCCTTCTCTGTTGGTTCATATTGCTCTTTTGGTGTAGGTGATGGGAGTTATTCAATCTCTATTACAACTTGCAATTCTAGGTCTGCACCTTCCTCTTTTTCCTCTTCTGAATCTGAGGAGGGTAGGTTCAAGATGTTCCCATTATTTGTTGTATCTTCCTAGCCCTTTTCACTAAAATCCAAGTTTCTTATGAACTTATTAGCTTTGGAAGAGGAAGAGTTGTTCTACTGTTGTTGGGGATATAGCCCTTCTCTTCCTTTTCCCACTCCTTGGTGTGCTAGACTTTTTAGAAGAAGACTTCCCATTTTCTTTTGGTTGTAGGCCTGTTTCAGAACCATTCCAAAATAAGAAATAAGCCCATGCCATATTTCTCCTCTTTACTAATTCTTGGATCAAGAGTTGGATAAGACCATGATGATACAGTCTACCAGCAATCTTGGTTGGCTGAGCCTTCACCTGGTCTACCATTTTTTCCAAGCTCCTGTGTAAGTAGAAAGGTAAATTTAATGGGATTTTCCCTGTGAATTGGTTCATCAATTTAAAATGGTAAATCATGGCTCTGTTGTGTCTCCCTTCACAAGTTATGTAGACCAAAATGACCTTCAGTAATTGTTGCCACCTCTCTTATATCTAGGAAGACGGTACACTTTTCTTCCACACCACCCCTCTATGTTCAGGATTCAGATAAGATATGAATTCTACATCCTTTGGAATGAAGGTTTTAAACCACTTCTCCCCTGTTCTAGGGAGTCCAGTCACTTCAGTAATTAGGGTTTCATCTATCAAAAATTATTATTTACCTATGACTGCCTTGGAGCCATCGAAAGAGAGAGAAAATACCTCAGCCACTTGCTGGTGTGAACCTTGAATCTTCTCATGAAACCTATAGCAGCCAGCATCCTTGAAAAATTGACAGACTTCTGGATGTGCCTCCAGGTAGCCGATGTCTCCCAACTCATTCCTAAGAGCAGGCCTTCCCTTCTTCATTTGTTGAATGTCACTTCAGCTAGGTACCAGCAATAATCAATTCAAGATCTGTGGAATAGTGTTTTTAGCAAGCTGCCTCTCAGAGATGGTTTTCTAGTGGTGAGAGATGCTAAAGTCGAAGGTGGAGTGTACTGAAGAATGGCACTTATTATGAGGGCTTTGAATTGCATGATTGATGCCTAGGTCAGAGGGTGATGGCTTTAGTTGATATTTTCGAGACCCCTTGCCCAACAATCATTTTAAAATCAACCTAGATACCTAGTGGGGATCGTCTACAGTTCTTTTGGATAGATGGAGGGAAAAGGAGGGCTTCAAATCACATCGGTCCTTATCAGTTTAACAATGACCTCCTCACTCACTTCCTTATGCCTTGATGCAACCTCCTATCTTTTCAGTAGTTTATCATGCCCTTTGATGATTGTTTTTTTGCTGACGGGATTTGATTTGATAGGTTTCTAACCATTTCTTTATTTTTACCTTTTTAGCGGTTAAGTGCCTTAAGAAATTTGTCTGCTAGCTATTGAAAATAAGGCTTTCGATGGCTAATGAAATGCTGACCTATTTTCCTAAGCCATCGAAACCATTTTTCAAATGGCATTATAAAACTTGGCTTTCGAAAGATAGTGGTCTCTCTAGATATCCCTTTTAACCACTGAAAGATTGGCCTTTTGGTGGCTAATGAGCCATTAAATCTTTCACCTAAGCCACTGAAACCGCTTTTTCCCCGACGCCTTTTACCGGCTTTCGGTGGTTAATGCCCTTACATGACTATTCACTAAGCTATCGAAACCAACATGTTTCGATGGCTAATGAGTTGATTGAAGTCTCGCCTAAGACACCAAAAGTGATTTTACCATTTAATCGATCGGGACCACTTTTGGTGGTTAGCCTTTATCCTGCATTAAACTGTTAGGCACCGAAACAAAGCTTTTCAGTGGCTAATGAGCTATTAAGAACCCTCCCTAAGCCACCAAAAGCTAAAACTTCCAATTTCTTCAACCATTAGCAAAACCAAAGACCCTAAATTTGTTAGTCATCTTTAAATATTTCATAACATGACTCAAATTCTTCATCCTATCAAAATAAATTTAGTTTGGGAGATAACAAGTTCACTATGTTGAACAAGCCCCAAAATAGTCACCTTGGGAAACTGAGCATAACTCCCACTTGGATAATACATTTCTTCTCTAACTTGTGGGGTTGGAAAGAAGACTTAGCAAGCTATCCTAGTGTGAATTTTTAGACTTTAAGGATCCAAAACTTTGGATATACAATAGAATAAATATCAGTCATTTTTGTAGAAGAAATTAGAAAACTATGGCCTCCTGTTTCGAGAGCTTCCCTCCACTATTTTCAGAAAAGGAATAGATTGGAAAGATCACCCTAAAAAGGCTCATATTTCTATCCAATTAGAAATATGAAATTCCAATTTTTTAAAATTAGGGTTTCTCTAACAAACCCTAGATCATCCAGCTCTGGAACTAGGACAGACACCTCAAATCAGTAGTATCTAATTTTTTGTTATTTACATTTGAGGTTCTCATTTCAAAATGACTAATCACACCCAGCTTGATGAAGTTGACAAATTTTGAGTATGTAAGTATAGGACCTCCATGATCCTTGAATAAAATTACTTGGATCAGTATTTCAGTAAGGAATTTATAAGAGCCAAAGAGAAATGAGGCTAAGGCTAGACTAAGAGAATCATTGAAGACTCTATTAGAAATCATCTCATCGCTCATGTGTCATCCTTTAATACACCAGAAGGAAGTGTTTGATTCTATGACAAAGTAATCAAACAAGAATAAGAGATTGTTAAACCACCTTGAATGGCATCCCAAGATCACGGGGTTCATTCATTCAAGGAATGTGTGCCAGAAGGAAGTGATTACCTTCAGCAGACTTTGGGAAGAGTGCACACAAGAAGAAGCTCAAATCATAATAAGAGAAGAGAAGATAGGAGCAACTGAAGGTCAAGCTCTCACTATTCAAAGAAAATATCACAAGCGATGAAGAATATGAAGGACTCAATTCTTGAAGAAATGATGCTAGTATGAATGAAGAAGATGATGAAGTTGAAGGATCAAAAAGGAGTCTACCCACAAAACAAATAAACATAAGTATTCAATTGTCATTTCATGATATTGTTTGGTTATGCATGTGTTTATATTCAGTTGATGTGTTATGCATGTTTGAGTATTTTCATTTATACTACTCAATTTCACATGGTGGGAAAGAAGTCAATGATGTTGTACTACATTCCATTACTACTTATTTAGATTGAAACCTCTTTGTTGGAATATTAGGAGTAGTACACACTCTTAATAACATTAGGGTAGAATGCATCTAGAAGTTATTGTATGTATACATGATATGGATGAATGTTGTAGCATTGGCTAAAATAGTCGCATGGCTATGTGACATATATTTGTCACTATTAATATGTTATGGAAATTATGATATGTTTCTAGTCATACAACTAAACTTGACTTGTAGGTTATTCCAAAGAACAAGTAACGAAAGTTCAAAAGAGGACCCTGAAGCTTCCCAGGTCAAAGACACCATAGCAAAAGAGAGAGCTTCAGAAGAATATAAAGAGAATGGTATATCCACCTAGAGAGATCAATACCACCTTGGGCACGAGAAATAATCCAAGATGAAAAATAGTATGATGATACTTCCAAAAAAATAAAGAGCCCTCAGACACACTCTATTTATGTGACACTGTTGAGCGACATCATTGATGCAGATCCTTCCAAGCTATAAATAAGTAGACAAGAAGAAAGGGACAGAGACTATGATCAAACAATACCAGTTCAAGAAGAATGGTCTCTAGGATGCGATGTTGAAACCTGAAGTTAAGTCTGTAGTGTATTCCATATGGATCTACAAGATCCAACATGCAGTAGATGGAAACATCGTGGGATACAAGGAAAGATTCATAGCACTAGGATTCTCACAGAAATAAGGCATAGACTATGAAGAGACATTTTCAAGACTAACGAGTCAAGTACACGTAGAGAAACCACTGGGAGATGAGACATGTGACAAGAAGACTCATGCGTCAGGAAGACATGTGACAGGAATACTGAGCTAGTTTTTGATGGATCCGAGACATGCTTACCTTGTTGCAAAGCATGCAGTGAGGTACCTGAAGGGTACATTTGAGTATCAGCTCAAGTATGTTATGAATCAGAAAACTAACTTGCATGGTTATGTTGATTCAGATTAGTAGCACCACTAAGAAGAAGAGAACCTTGGGTTCCTTCTTCAGTTTGAGATACAGTATGGGCTACTGGTTTGGTAGGATGAATCCCTTCATGGTGATGAGTACAGCCAAGGAAAAATATGTTACCACTTGCTCGGCTATTTATGAGAGAGAAACATTGAAGCTCCAGTATGGGATTCATATTGATATCTCTCGAAAGATGGAGTGATGAGTTCTAGCATAGCCAATGAGACAGCTTATCTGAGCATATAATCTTAGCGAAGCTCGTAGGCTTCTCATACGTAATTAGTCATGTAGGTTTTCCTCGAATGTAATCAGTTCTAGAAAAGCTCGTGGGTTATCCTTGGATGTAACCAGTCGTGATGTGATTCTATTCTAGAAATGGCCAGAGCGAGGTTTGAATACTTTAGAGATAATATTCTTCTTCTTCAAATCAAGATTCCCTCCAAAGGGAAGTGATGAGTCCGAAAGATGTATATACACATGAGCCTTTTCGACATGGTGGTAGGTGTTATACCCAAATCCTATCACCATCATGTGATGAGATCATTAACCCCTGTGTTTGCCCTTAATCCCAAAACATGGAGTGGAAAATTGCTCTGGATGTTAATTCTACTTGAAAAAACCTAGCACCGAGCTTTTTCTTTGGTTGATGAGCGGTATCTTATTCAACACCGCCTGTATCCTCTTATAGAGAAGTGGTGCCACTGCAGAAGTGCTTTCTCTTTAAAGCGGTTCTCACCTAAACCTCTCTATGATAAGGGAACAAAAGCGGTACCCTGGGTAAAATGGGAAAAAGAGAAGTTTCTCGAGGCTTCTAGATCATGAGCCTCGTGTCCTCCCTTATCCCTATCAATGTGGGTTAGTTGAGCTCGAGATCCCTCGTGGTAGGATCTTAGAGCCACCTCACCCACAATTCTCTCAAATATCCCTATCCATTGAGCCTTATAAATACAAGCTCATATCCTTAGTTGAGGGGGAGGACTAAATGGTATTGTTATGCTGTTGAATTGACTACCTAGTCCAATCCATTGGAGAGCACAAGAGAAAAAGTTGGAGCTTTTGGGGATGAAGTGTTTGTCTTGTGGAGGAGTTTGTCAACACTAAGGAAATGGTTGCAAGCTTCTTCATTCATTCTTAATGCAAAACTGATTTCCGTCCCACATATCTGTTGTTTTGATTTCAAATGTATATGTTACTGGATTCCTTAGTCACTAGTATGGATGTGTAGATGATTTTCTAGTAGTTTTGATGTTCTTATTTTTTTTACATGTTTGCAGGTACACAGGTTTGTGATCAAATCAGTATTCCAGGTGTTTACAACATTCAGGGAAGGTCTTGATCCTTTGTCATTCACTCATTTGTTCTGGATCTTAACCATTCAGACCAGAGGAACAACTTTTGTCCACAGAAGGTGCAATATTCTTGATAAAAAACCTGATGACTCCACTGGGGAAGAAAGCAAATTTTAGTTGATCTAATCTTCCTCAGTTCTTGAACCTTTTTCCGAATCCATCCTCCATCTCCAACTCTCTTCAGTCAGATCTTCCATCTAACTTAGTGAATTTTGGTTTGAAACTTTCGGATCTGTTCAAATCTGAACTATTTCGACCTTATATGCTCTTTTTCACTGTCAATTCATCAATCTTTACCTTGATTTGATCAATTTCTAACTTGATTTCTCATTCTCCTTGTGTTTTGGATCTATTCAAGGAACCGCACATGTGTTGTTGGCAACAAGCAGTGCCACCGCCTGAACTCTGTTAGCCATAAGCGGTGCCATTTCCTGAGCCCCTTTATCGAAAAGCGATGCTCATCCAAAACCACTATCTCAAGACCCCTCCATCGCGGTGCCAAGTAGGCCTTGTTCCAGAACTAGTCTTTTTGTGATTTTTTGCAAAAAGTTGGATTTTGCTTGCTTTCATCCCTGCATTGTCAGGATTTTGTTTTGAATTCAAAAGTTAGATTAGGCTTGTTGATTATTCATTTGCTTTCATGCTTGTTGGTTGTGATTTTGAAAGGAATTTTTGAAAGTTTAGGTTTCAGTTAGATCTCTTTTCATTTCTTTTATAAAGACTGAAAAAAAAACCATTTTCTTAGCATCTTAATTTCATTTTTTCCATAGAGGACTTCTTTTTGCTTTTAAAAAGATTTTTTTATTATTGAGATTAGGTCATTATCATTATTGAGCATAGGGCACTGGGTCTCTGATTAGCCTCACAAGCTTTCAGGTTCTCCTTGTTCTTTTGTCTTTCTTGCATTAGTACTATTTCATCAAAAGAAAAAATAGTGTAGTTTTAAGTTAGATCTATCTATGTTTAAAAATAAAACTTGAAAAAATAGAGTGCATATGCATGTAGAGTGCTTGTCATTTTTCTTTTAGGAAATGAGACTCTTACCCCTTTGATTGCTTTCAAAACGAAAAATGAGTTTGGTATTTTTTGCTTGTCTTTGGATTTGATTTGTTCCAAGTAGTTGTTTGGGAATTTTCGGTTTTCAAAATGAAAATAAAATACTCTCTTTCCCTCCCATAGGTAGGCATACCACAAAACAGTAAAGTGAAATATTTGCATCTACATTCTGCATGGTTTTACTTCTTCTATCAAAATTCCATGCATTCACCTAATCATGCAGTTTAAAATTAACAGTAGTTATAGTCTTAAAATTTACATAGCAACTTGAGTGATAGGCTAGAGACGAGTTCAGGCGTTGTTAAGTGTAGGAGATGTCGTTACTCATCCACATTACATCCTGAGACTCGCGCGGTTCTTCCACGTATTGTTAGTATATTGAACGGCCTTTCATGTACCCTTGAGGTATATAGAAAGGTACTTCATGTACTCATTTGTATATAGGAAGGCCCCTTGTGAATAGTTATGCATTAGACAATACTACTATCGATTTGAGCTCCCACGTACCTTGCGTATATCGGGAGACCCCACTAGGATACCTTATCTATCTAAGAAAATCCTTTTTCCATCTTGCTTGGAGCCATACACCGAAAATAACATTCGAGGAGATTACTACACACTTACCCTTGAGGTATATCGTGAGTGGCACCTTCTTGACAATCCTAGTGATAGACCCAACTATCTGAACTCCTCCTGTCATTTAAGTTTGCTTGTTTGGCCTATAGCTTGAGTAGGGAAATTTTTGGTGTGTTTTCTAGTTTTGAGACCCTAGGTTANTGTCTAAACTAAGACAATCCAGAAGAGTACGGGGCTTGCCACCTGATTTTATTCCCATTTTAGGAGAAAATCATATGGAAGTTATTGATTAGGAGTTGCTACCAACTCCCAAGTGGGAGAAAATGTGGTTGCAGAAAGCAGAAATCCATATCCTTCACACACGCCTCCCTTGGTCTGACAACCTTCTACGGGTAATACTTCATTCCATTATCCCATAAAAGGTCATGTTGATGATACTACCCATCCAGATTATGGTCCCAATGCTCCATTTTGGGATACCTCTATAGGACAGGCCATTGCTTCGTTTGGCACCCGTTTAACCTCTTCTGAAGAAGTTTCACCAAATGAAGAAGAACGTAGACAATACCAGGTAGTTATTCTCCATGCACAAGAAATCGAGAAGAAAATAGATAAAATATTGGGTACACAACCACCTCGTTCAGCAATTTTTCCTATGGGATATCGCTCACTTACTGATTCTATGAGACCCATTGAACCTATTCTAGATCACACTATGAATCCACATAATCTAGGTCAAACTACCAACCCCACCACCTCCCATATTATGTCTGTTCCAAATCCTCTAGGGTCTTCCGCACCTGGGGCACAACATTCAATTCTTGTTTCATCAATGCCTTCTAGTGTCAAGGGGCAACCCTTGGCACGACCTATGTTATCTGTCACTAGAATTGTAGTTAGTCATGGGCAGACCTCTAGTACAGAGCAATCTATAGTTTATGTCCCTCCTTCCCACATGAATGTGGTTTAACCCCATTCTAGTTCGGGTCATTCCTTGGGGGCACAATCTGTAACCAATCAAACCTCTTGGGGGTATGGTTACACAAAAAATCAAGTACCTATAGGAACCATTAATTACCAACCTAATCCTACAGGAATGTCGTATGCTAGAATTCCATATCCTAGTAATACTTTCACTCCATGGTGGCAACCTAACTGGTCCTACATGCCAGCTATGGGAGGGATAGCTATACATACTGCGGGGGGTGTTGGAGGACCACCTTATGGAGCTCCTCCCCTTGGGGGGCCTAATGGTCCTGGAGGGCCTGGTGGCTTTCCTCCTTATGATCCTAATGGTCCTAGTAGTCCTGGGGGGGATGGTGGCTTCCCTCCTAATGGTCTCGGAGGGTCTGGTGGCCCTCCTCCTAATGGTTTCAGAGGCTTTGGAGATCTACCTCCCAGGGGTCCTGGAGGGTCTGGTGGTCCTCCTCCTGGTGATCCAGGTGGTCCTAGTAGTCCCAATGGTCATGGTGGTCCTCCTCCTAGAGGCTCTGATGGTCCTAACAGTCTTGATCCCAAAAATCAACCCCCCACAGGTAGATATTTCAACGGTTCTTCATCACAACAACGTGTCTATCAGTCTACTTATGGTCCTACTGGTAATTATATTCCCTATCAATACTACGGGTATGTGAAACCTAATTTCTAGTTACCTTTCCTAGAAAGTTTGGACTTGCCTGATTTGTCCAAGTTGATTAATGATCCCATTCAACATAACCCCTCGTGGCCTCCCATTCTGGTAAAGTTACCATCGAACCTTCCAAATTTCGATGGGAAGCAGGGAGATGATTCAAAAAACCATGTCATGACATTCCATTTGTGGTGTTCTTTGAACTCCCTTATCGATGATTTAGTTCATTTAAGACTCTTCCAATGAAATTTGACCGGTATCGCCATGAAATGGTACATTGAACTTTCGCAACATTCATTTGTGGATTTTGGCTCATTGGAAACTATGTTTCTTACACACTTTCAGCTTCATATCCATTATGAAATGGGTACATATCTATTAACTTCTCTACGAGAGAAAACCTCCACCCACATATCTGATCATATCCATGAGTGGAGAAGGTGGAGAAGAATTATTAAGGATCATATCCTAGATCAGTTGTTAGTTGATTGGTTTACAAAATCTTTGTTGCCTCCAATCACCCAAGATGTGGCTATGGGTGGTGTCATTACTGAAGACCAAGACATTAGTCGAGCCCGATATCTAGACTTGGTCTATTCCTAGTCTAGAATGTTGTATGACTTTATCCCTCAAGTTCCTCTCCCAAGCACCGATCCTACAAATCCACCAGCAGAAACCCCTATTGATGGGATTGTTGGTTCAATCCAGTCCCCATGAGCAGCAAAACCTACCAAGAAACCCCAAACTTCGACCCCTACTCCTTCAACTCCCAAGGTTTCCACCGAGGTAAATTACATTCATAGTATTCAAACTTCTGGGAACAATAAAAAATAAAGGTAAAGCTAAAAACCAAAAACCTGGAAACCAACCAGAGAATCCAAAACCAACCATCAACAAGAACTATAAAGGGAAAATAAAAGTGAAATATCCATGTCTGCTATGTGGAGGTGACCATTTCACAAAAGAGTGTCCTCATTGTGACAAAATCACCCAATTCTTAAAAACTAATCCCATGTCAGTAGTTCTCACAGATCCTTTTCCCTCCCAACAACAGTTGATAGACCACATGTCTAATCAGAGAAATTCTAGTTCTTTGGAGGAAATTCGCATGATTTCTTCAGACGCTATTAGTTTTCAAACTTGAATTCAGAGTTATGACAAAACCATAGACAAGAAATAAGACAAGTCTTCTTTGGGAAAATCTCCCTCCGCTGGTTCTCCTAAATCCTCGTCTATTGTTCCCCTAACCATCGAGAAACCTAATCTCGACATGGTTTTGCGCCCACCCAAGAGTACTCTTAGGAAGGCTATTTTTAACCCTAATACCTGAGCTGCTCAATTTTATAATGTAGTTGAATATCTTGCTCAAGAACCATGTGCAATGTCTACCTTGGAAGTACTCCAAAGTTGTCCTACACAACGCAAAACATTGTTAACTACGTTAGGAGCTTTAGACCCTGAAAATACTAATTTGATTCATTTCAATGTCAAGAACTATAAGTCTAGCCTAAATCACAAACTCTCTTTCCAAATTATAAAAAAAGTCATTGAAAATAAGTTCTTTAGAACTATCTCAGACGAAGGAGCTTCAACTTCAGTTTTGTCCATGTCTTGTTGGAAAGCTATTGGCTCTCTCGAGCTTGTAACATCACCTATGACTCTGAAAGCCTTTGATGGGCATGGTTTCCATCCCCATGGTCTCATACCAGCCCTTTTAATTGAGCTTGGGGGAAAATTTGTTTATATTCAAGTGGAAGTAGTAGATGCCCCGCTAGATTACAACCTCCTTTTAGGAAGAAATTGGTTTTACGCCATGACTTTCGAACTGTCCAATTTTTGCATCTAGGGAGGATTGTCACCAATGACCAGCTTGATTTTTGTATGTCGGATGTTACTATGTCTACAGCTAATAACATCCCTATGTTAGGAAAATCCCCTCCTCCTTACCAATAAATTGGGGTAGGCATGTTGAAGGATTCATCCCTTATGGGGATTTTTCTATCAACTCCTCCTAACACAGACACGAAAACAGTAAATATGAATTTTCTGTTTGATTGTGATCTAAAGAGAAAACAAATTGTTGAGTCCACATCATTGAGTCCACATAAAGAAATGTACAACGTTATTGAAACCATTTCCAATGACCACACTGATGATCTTCATCTAGTGACTTCAAACCCTTACCACCCACCCTACTAGTTAGAACCCTCTCTTCCTATTATGAATTATCTCTCCCATACTTTTCCTTTCGATGAGTCCAATATGGAGATCATGAGTACGAATGAGCCTATATGGGAGGATCATCATCATAGATCCTCATTCCTCCCTAATACCAGTTCAGTAGACCATGGTTTTGCATCCCTTGTTTCCACTAATATTGTTAACACACCTCAAACTCCTATATTGTTGCAGAACACATATTCTGAAGGAACCCTATGCAACATTACTCAAACAAATCCATTTGAAATAGCAGCCAAGCCTGGCACCCTTGAGCATGTTCATGTTGGGAAAAAATTCTCAGCAGAAGAATCTAAAGCATACAGAAAACTTTTCAAAGAATTCCACGATGTTTTTTCCTAGTCTTACAACTAAATTCCATGGATAGACCCATCCATTGTGGTTCATGAAATAAAAACCTATCCCACTGCTATACCTGTCAGGAAAAAACTAAGGCAAGTCCATCCACAAAAAGCCGCAGCTATCAAAGATGAAATAGAGAAACTTCTCAAAGAAGGGTTTATTTATCCTGTACCCTTGATGGAATGGGTATCGAATGTTGTCCTTGTCAATAAAAATCAGGGCACAATTAGATTCTACATAGATTTAAGATATTTAAACAAAGCTTGTCCCAAAGACAACTTTCCCACTCTGCATATCGACTAGATTATCGACAACTCTGCCAAAAGTGTCATCTTCTCATTTATGGATGCATTTTTGGGTTATAATCAGATTGAGATTTTACCCACCGATTAGCACAAGATAAAATTCATTTCCCCATGGGGAACCTTTGCATATAGGAAGTTACCTTTCGGCCTGAAAAATGTAGGATCCACTTTCCAGCGTACCATGTCCTATGCGTTTCATGATATAAAACATATTGTTGAACCATACCTTAATGACCTCCCAGCTCATTCACAGTGATGGGAGGACCACCCTGGTCATCTTAGAGACATTTTCCTTAGATGCCATCATTATAACATATGGCTCAATCCTCATAAATGTGTTTTTTGTGTAGAGAAAATGCATGGTTATATGTGTCTCCTTAAGAAGGACACTCCGTTCTTTTGGGATGACCAAGCCCAATGAGCCTTTGATAATCTCAAACATGCTCTGACTCATTCACCCATGATACACCCCCCAGATTATTCAAAGTATTTTCTCTTATACATTGCTGCCTCCACTACTACCATCGCTATGGTTTTGGTGTAGGAGAATCCCGATGGTCAGTAGCACATGATCTTCTATGCTAGTAAGAATATCATGTATTTTGAAACTCAATATTCACACGTGGAGAAAATAGCATTGGCCACGGTCATTGTTGTTCAAAAATTTCGTCACTACATTTTACTTCGCACAACCAGCGTATTGTCCAACTAGAACCCTATGTATTACATCTTGACTCATCAGGTGCTTGGGGGAAAGTACTCCCGATGGATAGTCATCCTACAAGAGTTTGATATAGAATTTTCCAAAGCTACATCAAAGAAATCCTTGGTATTTGTCAAGCTCATGTGTGATCTTCCCTGTGCTTCGACGGAATCTGAGCCCAGTGATTCATTCCCAGATGAATTCTTGTTCTTGATAAGCACTACTGACCCATGGTATGGATATTTGATCATCTATCTCCAGACACAAACGTTTCATCCTATTCTATCTTGTGACGATCGACACCGTATCCGTCACCATGCAAAATACTACCTCATCTTGAATGACACTTTGTATAGACGTGGTATCGATTCTGTTCTTTGGCAATGCCTTACCCACGAGGAAGGTCAACAAGTTTTGAATGATTGCCACTCTGGAGCATGTGGCGGTCATCTATCTGGGATGTCTACAGCCGTAAAAATCCTTCACGCTGGCTATTTCTGGTCTTCAGTCTTTAAATATTGTCATGAGGCTATTAAGAAATGCCCACCCTATCAACATTTTTATCCGAAAAAACACACTCATCCTGTTTCGTTACACCCCGTCATTTCCATTGGCCCTTTCGCCAAATGGGGGATCGATTATATGCATTGTAAGCCTACCTCAGCCAGGGGGCATGGTTACATCATTGTAGCCGTTGATTATTTTACAAAATGGGCTGAGGCCATGCCTACATATGCAGAGGATGGTAAGACTGCTCCTCTCTTCTTGTTCAATCATGTGATAGCAAGATTCATAGTCTCATAGTCCATAGTTATTGATCACGAATCACATTTTAATATTCAAATGATGGAGGAACTAAGTGCCAATCTAGGTTTTCGTCATGAAACCTCTATGCCCTATTATTCGCAAGCTAATGGTTAGGTCGAGGCCATTAACAAAGTTTTGAAAATGATGCTGCATTGGATGGTTGGAGACCGTAAATCCAACTGGTATGATATCCTTTTCTCTGCTCTTTGGGCTTACAAGACTTTGGGGAAAACAACTACTAGTTTCACGCCTTTCCATCTTGTCTACGGACTAGAAGTTGTCTTACCAATTCAATGTCAGATTCCATCCTTGAAACTTGCCGTCTAACTTCTCCCAGACACTTCCACAAAGGAAAAGAGACTTCTATACTTGAACAACCTTGACGAAACTAGAAGATATGTGGCCTTAGCTAATGAGGCACACAAGAAACATGTCAAGGCATAGTATGACAAGTCTGTACAACCTCATGCCTTTAGCGAGGGTGACCTGGTTTTGACTTATGATTAGAGATATGACAAACTAGGGAAAGGGAAGTTCAAATCCATGTGGTCAAGTCCTTTCATCATTTCCAAAATTTTAGAGAAAGGGACGTACCAGCTCGTGGACTATAATGGAATCCCCTTAGGACAACCTCGCAATGGGTTGTACCCGAAGAGGTACTATTCCTAGATCTCTCTTGGATATTATCTTGGATATATGTATATTGTGCTTAAGTATTTTCATTACAGTTTTGATTTTAGTGTTTGTATCTGTTTACACCATGTTTTGGTCGTGCAAAGTAGACGGCTTTCTATGGCTTCGCTGATGGTGTTTGCCACCACACCTTGAATCTTGCCTCAGCTACTTCAGTTCTCTATTCCCCAGCTTATGATTTGGCCATTTTGAGAGTGGTTTGTATTGGTCCTGCTACCAACAATATCACTGAGTATCGAGCAGTCATAGGTCTCCTGACTGAAGTTGCCTCCCAAGATGTTCGTAACTTGGTAGTATTGATGGAATCACAAGTTTTGGTTTGTCATCTAAACCATGTTTATACCATTAGTAATCCTGTTCTTATTTGTCTCTTCCAGAGGGTATGTTTATTAGAAACATCATTTGAAACTATCACCTATAGGAATATCCCTAGGGAACATAATGCAATTGCTGATTCATTGGAAAATTACATCCTAGACTAGAATATTGCCCATTCATGACATGGAAATCAAACATGGTTCATTGTAAATAAACTGTAAAATACACAAAACTCATGTAAAATACATTCACCATTTGAGACATATAAACACCAAAGTAGAAGTCTGTATATATATATATATTTTACAAAAAATAGGTCACAATACCTCATCTGAAGCACTCGGGCTTTCATGTAAAAAATCATCGTACAAAAATTCTGAAGCTATCTATTAGCTTTCAATGAATACATCATGCACCCTATCAGCTAGTGATGCTCATGGTAAGACATAACCTCCAGAGCTACTCGACGTAGCAGTCTGCTGAAATGACCCGGTACTCCTACATTAAGCCTCTGGTACCTCAGTGGGAGGTCATCAATCAAGGCATCCAGGATGTATAGATTCAACCTCTCGAGGTTCCCCTCTAGCTCCCCTATCACATCATCGCCCTATGGTACAAAACGGGCTCCAACTCTCCTGTCTAATGGGGGGGCTCCTCCATGTCATGCTGCTCTGACGTCTGCATGAAAACATTCAAGTCTTGTTACTAAACATAAAAAATATAAAACATCAAAACATAAAAACATAATTTCCATTTTAGGGTTTTTGTTTCTTACCAATATCACCCCACTGTCCACCAGGTAGGAGCGGTAGGTTAGGGTCACCAATGAAATCAGTTCCCACGTATGCATAGTCCTCCACCATGAGGAGCTAATCTCTCAACCATCGAAATAAGGAGTCACCGAACTTTACCTTGCCTCTACCCGCTCCAATATGGGCCATGATCCAGACCCATCTCTACATGTGAGGGTCTCGCGCCCTCAACTCTGTAAAAACCATCTGGGCTCTCATATGTGGAACCCGCTTGAAAAAGAAACAAGCTAGAATGGAACCAAAACTGAATTTCTTTAGCTCCCCCTGTCGACACTTGGTCAGCTGATCCTTGAAGATCGGAAGTAGATCTTCTGCCTAGTTGCAAATTGTGGACACCATGGCCTGTATGGCATAGAGCATATGCACTCTAGATGCCTAGTGTACCCCTTGGCTTCTCACCACTCTCTGTATGGTAAACAAAACTATCTGCAGAGGGCCATCCACCACTTCTTTTATGGGAATTTTCTTCCCTAATGTCTTGGTCCCTGGAATACAATGGTGGTTTATCAACTCCTAAGTAGGAATGTCCCCTCCATAGGAACCAGTCAAAGAGATGGGAGCACCCTGTCTTGATAGACCTATCAGGAATCAGATGTCCTCTACTTCAATTGTCAATATGTGAGCACCAACTTCAAAATATTGTTGCTCCAAATTCCACATCCGGAGGATATGCTCTAATAGTCACTCATGTGACACCATGCTGGGTGTGCGGAAAAAAATTAGAAGTCCATAGTCTCTCAATGTGGATATACAACCCGCATTTCATTCAACAAATGCATCGTCATTGTCATGTTGCCTCTCTTTCCATATTACCATTTTTTATCAATGGGAACCTATCAAAAACCATCACAAGACCAATTAGAAACATTCCCAATCATT
>LPNX010861513.1:470247-550473 GCA_001517045.1 Pseudotsuga menziesii
ACAAGAAAAAGAGGGATATTACTGTACCTTTAGTCTTAACAACAAATATTCATACAAAATAGAGCTTCGACATTCACTTATATAGATTCACGATTAGATAAACAAACAGTTTCTTGCTTAACCTTAACTGGGAATTCACAGCGAAGTTAATATTTAGCAGTTATCTTACTTTATCATTTATCTACTTATCAATGCATGAAAAGAAACATTACAGAAACAACACAAAAGAGAAACCACAACACAAGATATAACGTGGTTCACCCCCATGGTAGGGGCTACGTCCACAGAATTACGCTTTTATTCAACTTTTTACAAAACAACAGTTCTGATCTGCGCACTTAGCTGCAGATCCTTTCCTTCAAGTTTAGCTGCACACTTAGCTGCAGTTCCTTTCCTTACAAACTCTAAGCTGTACATTTAGCTGCAGTTCTTTTCCTTACAAAACCCTCTGCGCACACAGCTGCAGAGGTCGTCCACGCACACAGCTGGGACTTGACCTTAAAACCCAAAAATAGATTCAACTTCTTCGC
Source organism: Pseudotsuga menziesii (assembly GCA_001517045.1). NCBI lineage: Eukaryota > Viridiplantae > Streptophyta > Pinopsida > Pinales > Pinaceae > Pseudotsuga > Pseudotsuga menziesii. The sequence continues at coordinate 470,778 of LPNX010861513.1, forward strand.
ATCATATGATCCTCATGTCATTAGATAATATTGAAATCTTTACATCAATGCCTATTTATACAAGTGCACTATTACAAAATCATGGGCTTATACCCAAAAATTATGGACATTTACAGAAAGAGGGGCTTTGATTCAACCCCGACACCCCTAAGACTATTTTGAGTTGCAACACCGCTTACAAGCTTCCACAAGAACCATGGAGTTACCAAAGTTAAGGACCATTAAGGTGCACGCCCCAACAGTGGCACTGCCTGTGCACAATGTTTTTGGTGTGGTTCTAGTGGGGTAACGCTTATCCCGCAAGGGATAAGAGCGGTGCCCGCTTCCATGGTTTTAGGGATCACCCAATAGGCCCAAAACACCACCAAAAATCAAAATTGAAAGCATGAAATGAAAGAGTGGGGTCTAATATATTACCTGGAACTGACAGTATGTGAATCCGACGGTAGATGCTCCCGATATTAGCAACTGAAAATTTGGCCAAGAAAATGCTCTAAAGGTTTTGCACTATGGGTAAATGGTAAAATGTTTTTATTTTTTACTATTTACATAAATTTTATATACATTTTAGGTTTTAACATGTTATATTTTTGTTTTAAAATAATTTATTACTCAAAATATATCTATCATAATCCTTTAATGTCGGTTATTGGAGAATTTAACACTTGTTTTTCAAGTCATTGTAGGATAGAAGAGCGGTAGCAGTAAAAGTTTTGGGAGTTTGTTTTTGACTTTTTCGTACTACCATAAAACAGAAAAAGTCTTTTGATCGTTTATTGTGACACTTTGGTCATGCTCTCCAAATTTAGCATCAAAGGTTTGAGTCCTTTTCTAATTCTTTTAGACTCGTAAAATATCTCATCGTGAAAAGAGACCTAGAGGTGTCTTCTTTAAACTCTTTTTGGGCTCCTTAAATACGAAAAGATTGTCGAGTGATCTTGTCTTCTTCAAGCTCATTAAAGAACTTGAAGAGTCATTCATTTGACGGTAGGTTATCACTTTTTTGGTTCAGGTGAGCTATTTTACAAAATAGGACCCTGTGGAGTCTTCTTCCGTGGTCGTTCAGACTCTCTAAACATGAACGATACTTAGTTAACTTTCATTGGACACGTTAAATAAAACATTGAGAGACCATATTTTGGGAATGAACCCCTCCTCTCTCAGGTTTGTAAAACATATGAGTTTGGACTTGTCTTCGGATGAGCTATAACGAGTGTTTGTTACCCTCTTTGAACTCATAAAACCAAAAAGAGGCACTCATCAACCATGATGGGGAAAATGGGAAGGGGATCTTTTTGCAAATAAATGGCAGTAGTTTGTTGTTACCTTTGAACATGGCACTTGTCTGCATATCATTTCAGTCAATTGGGTATTTATCTGATCTTTGTGATGATCCACTTTCATGAGTCATGTCACTCCTTTGAGTCTTTCAAAAGAATGCATTTTCCACCATCTCACTGTGTGTTCATCTAGTTTAGTCATGCTGCCAAGTCTTTTGTCGTGCCGCCCGATGTTCAAAGGGAAGTTGAAGAAGTTTACCTCTACAGTCAAAATAGTCTCTGTGTTAGTACTTTTGAGTCAGTCTTATGGTTACCTCATTCACATCATTCAAGAACTTTGTTCCAAGTTTTGTGTCATCGATGTGGGACTGATCATGGCCCTCCTTCGATGAGATTATTCCTGTCAACATCAGCTCATCATCTGAGAAATAGTCTTAGAAACAAAATTTAGTACCTTGAGATCTATATGCCTCAACGATAGATTCTCTTTCTCTTGACATAGATTCACATCATTGACCTTTGATTGTTAGAATTTACTAGGTGTTTGACATCAAGACATCTATTCACGCTCAGTATCTTGTACTAAGATACCTTAGGAATCATTGACATCAATGGTGATCTCCCTCGCACTTGTTAACGGTTCACATCATTGGTCGGTAATCAAGTGGTTTCTACCATGTTCGAATTCATATCATTGTAATCACATGGATAGAATTGTACTTTGTGAAAGACGATACGAAGACCCTGGGTATTTATTTAGTGCTCATTGCTTTCCCCAGTTTGCGATGGAGTTTTGTATATCTAGCATGGATCCACATTTGTATGGTCGTGGCTATGCTCAAATTTGCATCTGTGTGACATAGATCTACGTTGTATGTTCGGTATCTATGTCCAAGTTTGAGTCCTCTATCACATGGATCTATGATGTATTCTAGTAACCATGCCTGTTTATTCCTCTCAAGGATATGCCTTGTATTGCTCTGCAGCCATGAGTTGGTTACATTTGTATATGACTCAAAAGTATTGATATATTACATATTCCTACTCAACGAAATTCTCTGACTAAGCTGACATTCTCACCTTGAAGTGATAACTTGTTATCTCAAAGCTCTCGCTTATCATATCCCTCTAAGCCTCATGCTTTGGGGGTCATTCTGTTATACTCAAATACTATCACCATCATTTGATGAGATCCTTAACCCCTGTGTTTTCCCTTAAACCCAAAACTTGGAGTGGAAACTTGCTAGGGATGGTAATTCTACTTGAAAAAATCAAGCACTGTGCTTTTCTTTTGGCTGATGAGTGGCACCTTGTTCAGCACCGCCAGTATCCTCTTATAGAGAAGCAGTGCCACTGTGGAAGTGCTTTGTCTTTGAAGTGGTTCTCACCTAAACCACTATGTGATAAGGGAACAAAAGCAGTACCCTGGGTAAAATGGGAGAAAGATAAGTTTCTCGAGGCTTCTAGATCATGAGCCTCGTTTCCTCCCTTATCCCTATCAATATGGGTTAGTTGAGCTCGAGATCCCTCTTGGTAGGATCTTAGAGCCACCTCACCCACAATTATCTCAACTATCCCTATCCATTGAGCCTTATAAATACAAGCTCATATCCTTAGTTGAGGGGGAGGACTGAATGGTATTGTTATGTTGTTGAATTGACTACCTATTCCAATCCATTGGAGAGCACAAGAGAGAAAGTTGGAGCTTTTGGGGATGAAGTGTTTATCTTGTGGAGGAGTTTGTCAACACTAAGGAAATGGTTGTAAGCTTCTTCATTCATTCTTAATGAAAAGCTGATTTCCGTCCCACATATCTGTTGTTTTGGTTTCACATGTATATGTTACTAGATTCTTTAGTCACTACTATGCATGTGTAGATGATTTTCTAGTAGCTTTGATGTTCTTGTTTGTTTGACATGTTTGCAAGTACACAGGTTCATGATCAAAGCAGTATTCTAGGTGTTTACAAAATTTAGGGAAGGTATTTATCCTTTGTCGTTCACTCATTTGTTCTAGATCTGAACCATTCAGACCAGAGGAACAACTTCTATCCGCAAAAGGTGCAATATTCCTAATAACAGTAGGTTAGGCCTCCCATGGTTGGATGTAAGTGCAGAGCCTTTTCAACATGATGGTAGGTTGGGCCTCCCATTGTCATATGTCAGTGCAAAGCCTTTCTGACATGGTGGCATGATAGGCCTCCCATGGTTGGATATAAGTACAAATCCTTTGCGACATGGTGGTAAACTGGGCCTCCCATGGTAATATGTAAGTGTAGAGCCTTTTCAACATGGTGTCAAGCTGAGCCTCCCATGGTTGAATGTAAGTGCAGAGCCTTTCCAACATGGTGAAATTTTGGGCCTCCCATGTTCAGATGTAAGTGCAAATCCTTTTCAACATGGTGGCAGGTTGGGCCTCCCATGGTCATGATGTAAGTGGAGAGCCTTTCCAAGATGGTGGAATGTTGGGCCTCCCATTATCGTGATGTAAGTGCAGAGCCTTTCTCGTATGGTAGTAGGTTTTTTTTACCATGCCAGAGGATGTAAGAGTTGAATCCTTTCCCATATGGTAGTAGGTATTTCCTACCATGCCAATGGCTGTAAGTGTTGGATCCTTTCCTAGATGGTAGTAGGTATGTCCTACCATGGTGGTGGATGTAACTGTTGGAGCCTTTATTGGATGGTATTAAGTGTGGCATAACATGCCGATGGATGTAAGTACTGGAGCCTTTCCCAAATGGTAGTAGGTTTGTCCTACCATGCCAGTGGATGTAAGTGTTGGAGCCTTTCCCAGATGGTAGTAGGTGTGTCTTACCATGCCGATGGATGTGAGTGTTGGAGCCTTTCCCAGATGGTAGTAGGTGTGTCCTACCATGCCGATGGATGTAAGTGATGGAAGCCTTTTCTCATATGGTAGTATGTTTGTCCTACCATGCCGGTGAATGTGAGTGTTGTCTTATGTGTTTATGGGCTGTGCTCTGTGTGATGATGAGATGATATGAAAATGATGAGGTAATAGTAGGGTACACAGGTTTTGCAAGGCATGTAATCAATCTTGGGATGCTCCTTCAGATTTTGCAATGGCATATATTCAATCCTGGGAGATCCTACAGGTTTTCCAAGAGGAATATAATAAGTCCTGAGATGTACCTTCATGATGGCTTGCTCACATAGATGATGAATACCTGGCAGAGGGATAGGAATACATCCAGCATGAAAAAGGGCTGGTACTATAGAAACTTCTAATCACAGATAGTATGGGACGATGATCAAATTATAAGAAGATGATGGCAGTGGCTATGATGAAGACTCTATGACTCCATGATGGTGATGATGCAATGAAGACCTGACCAAATTTGTTGATGACTATGTAGAGAGAGAATACCTTTCTATTTAAGAGGGAGTGTTCATGTATTTGTAACTTCAGAACATATTCTAATGTATATTATCATTGTATGTTGTTATACCCCCATTGGGAATGTGTGTTACCCCTTTAAGGGTTTTCTAAATTGTGTCTATACCTTGAGTTACAACCTCCATTGTAAGTTGGGGAAATAGTCCCCAATGTAACATCATGTAATATGTAAATATGGTCTCTCTATGAGAAGTGGGTCCCATGTGAGATGACATGTAGGATCGAGTCTTATAATTGGTCAATGAATTGAAAGGGTATAAATAGGTAGGTTCTCTCCCTCATTTATACACACCACACACACTCTCTAAGGTGCATGAGAGAGAGAGACGCTGAGAGGAGGAGAGAAATATAGTTGCTAAACATTTCTTATTACTACTTTTAATCATCTTACTATTCTTAATAAGTTTGCAGGGTTTTCTCCATTATGGTATCCTCAATGAAAATATTTGTGTCTTGTGCATCTTTAACATCTTATGCATTTGTTTGTACTTATTATTCTTTCAAATAAATATCCTAGATAATCTAATTAGGTATTAAGAAAATATTACATCATCTGATATATTTGTTAGGTTTTCATAAGATTATAGCAGTATATATTAATTGCATTTATCAATAGGATCAATAGAAGATAGACAAAGAACAAAACAATAGCATGGGTATTTTTATCCTGGGACGTTGAATTGGTAGAAAACCCAACAACCTTCATCTAGAGATGATAATTCTGAGAATAGTGTACAATGAAGAAAGAGAAAATATGGAAATGTTTTCCAAAGATAGAACCCCTGAAAATAGTCTTCTTCTGTAGTATAGGAGAGATTCTCTCCCAAAAAATTAGAACTTCTCTTTTGTTGTTGTTGTTCTTTTGTTGTTTCATTGTAGTGCTGATGTGTGGAATAATGAGGAGGGGTGCCTCCTATTTATACATATTTTACTATAATATTTTAACTGGGGCTGACTTCTCTTGGAGGAACAACAAAAACATTTTTATAATTTTATTTTATTTCTTTTATTGTTGGATTTTCACCTCAAGGTTTACATTGTTCTTTCTAGGGTTTGTAAAACATGTTCAACTCCCATAAGAGGTATGATACAATTACAATAATAATAGATTATGAAGTTGAACAAATTTTAATACTCCCTCTCGACAAGGAAGGTATTCATTGGTCTTCATAAACATCATGATAATATGGGTTTCATCTATACATAGATATTGTCTGTATCATCTCTAAACATATTGAAGGTTGTCTTTATAAATTTTTCTATCCAGATGTCTAAGATAAAATATCTTGCTACCTATCCATATCTACTGTTGATGGAATACTTCCATGCCTGGCTATAGATCTTGGATGAGAAAATGTGTATGAACATATACTATCTATTTATCTCATCTGTCGATGGGGTACTCCCATACATGGATGAGAACCTAACTGAGTAAATGTACACGACCATCTACTGCATGTTTGTCTCATATATTGATGGGTTACTCCATACTTGGATGAGAACCTAAATGGGTATATGTGCATGACCATCTACTTCTTCTTTGTCTCATGTTCCGATGGGTCACCCCATACATGGCTGAGAACCTAAATGAGTAGATGTGCATGACTATATACTGCATTCTCATCTCATCTGCTGATGGGTTACTCCCATACCTAGTTGAGAATTTGAACAAGTAGAGGTACCTGTGCAACCGTGTGGCCATATGCTACATGTCTGAATCATCTACCAATGGTATTTCTCCCATACCTAGATGATAAGTGAGCACCTAGAAGAGCAGAGGCATGTTGGTGAAACCCACCAACAAAGCCTCTTCGACAGGGGTTCCCACTCAGTCGATGCCCAACCAGTGCAATCTCCCTACGCACTGGCCCAAAGAAGTTTTACCCTTCCCAGCAATGTCTGCTCCGTAGATGAGGTCTCACCCGAGGCGTTCAAGGGAGAGCTATCGAAACCGAGTTTTCAGTAGTGGGGATTGTAGTAAGGATTTCTCCTTGCTACAGTGGTAGGAATGGATCCCTCCTATCTATAGGACAAAAGGGTAGGTTCCTGTGTGTGGAAAATGCAGAAAGAAATCGGAATAAATAGAAAGCAAAGATAGAAAGAAAATAATGGCTATGAGCCCCTCTGCAAACACAGTTAGGGCTTCGCCTTGGCAACCTACAAACAATCTATTAAGCAAAAACAAACCTACAAAACATGTTAATAAACAAACCTGCAAATAAACAAGGGTTAGAAAACAACTAAGCTATAGAAATGCATGAAAAACAACAAGATTATACCTCCTTTGGTGAAATGGGCCACCATGCCCTGGGTGGAAGGAAGCACCTCCCTATCTCACTCAACAATGGAAGAGGAGTTATGGCTCAATGAGGGAAATGAGTGGAAGAGAGAGGGATGTGGGTGGCTTGAGAGGCCAAGGTGTCTCAAGGCATCCATGAGTAGCATAATAGTATGCAAGAGAGGTGTGTTTTAGAGTGACCCCCACCCCTCCTTTTATAGCTTTTTTGGGGACTTTTAGGGTTTTAAGCCCTTGGTTAGGGCTTTAGCCCCTTTTTTGGGTTTTTAGCCCCTTCTGCCCTAACTTTAGATCCTTTCCAGGTTTTAGGATCCTTTGAGTGGTTTTAGCCCCTTTTTGGAGGCTTTAGCCCCTAGGAGAGTTATTTAGGATCATTTTTGGGGTTTTTAAGCTCTTTTACTCATTTTTAAGCCTTTTTGGGGGTGTGGGGGTCTAATGGGGTGTTATGAGGGTTGTGAATGGGTGTCCCTGGGTGGTGTATGCCATGTAGAGCTGAGTGAGGAATTTTTTGGGTTAATAGATTGCCCCTTGATGTGTGAGGGTAGGAGCTCATTGTATGGCTGACGGACATCATAGGATTTGCTACGTAGAGGTGGTGCTTCCGGGGCTAGGGCATGGTGGATTTTGGTTTTTGTATTAATATTGTTCCCATCAATGGGTGAGATACAAACAATGTGTGACATGTATATGGATGAGGCGAGCATCCTCATGCTCGTGACAATGTCAAAAGAATAATTTGATCTATGATCTAAAATACAAGAGCCGATCATATACAACTAATGATACAATAATGGTTGCCTCAAATGTGAGGCTGAATACAATATTGATCTGGTACATTGGAACCATGGCATTCTCATGGAATGCTATATCTTCATGGCTAATGGTCTGCTAGATCTAGAACGATACATAGCTGCATGGACTCGTTGATTGAGAGTCAGGGTCTTTGTGGTACAAGTATGCTCCATAAATCATAAATCTATATAGAAGCACTACTGGGGCTTCTGAACACTGTCTCCAACGCAACCCGAAAATAGAAAGGGACATAACTTTTTTTAGGTCCCTCGAGTGGAATCATCAATGTGGTAGATTCAGGTGACATCTGAGGTCTTCGACCAAGTACTGTGCGGACCAAACCCTGTACGAATCTCAATGGTGCGATGATGTAGTTGGAGTCGAGCATGTGAGAAACAACCATCTTGAGAGGCACTAAGGACTCCTCTCAAGTGGTCCAAGGAACTCATTAATGAGGTTAATGAAACCAGGATACAGGGACCTCTAGATCTGTCCTCTGAAATATATGTGTTGTCATCGATAGAGGGAGACCTGCCCCTAGTTAAGGAAATGATGTTTCCTTGACCAGAAGCGCGAGGGAGATAACCAAAAAGGTGTGAGACAATATGTGGACTGGCCCACTGAATGGGGGTGGGGGAGGGAGAGGGAAATAATTGAACAAGGGCAGAGGGACTGTGGTGGACTCAAACTTCCTTTGTTCAGAGTATGATGGCTGGGTGGACCAGGCATCAAATGAAACTTGAATCATGGGAATGGGATCATAGCTGTAATATCGGGAATGTCACTGTAAATGGGAAATACTTGGAAGAGGTGGACACTTTTGATGTTGATGGGATCCAAGGAAGACACATTGCAAAGTACTCTGAACAAAAGAGACCCAATGTGGGAAAGCTGCCAAACTGTTTTCCGTGGGGTGGTGTCTAGGGACACTGTTGTTGTATGATCTCGTGGATTTTTGGTGAGCCCGAGAAGGTAAATGCTTGATGGTGCTTTCAATTTTAGAGAGTCTGAAAGCACGAAGAAGACTCAAGTGGGGGATATTTTTCATTGGTAGTCTCCTGTGCCCAAAAAAGGATAAAAGTATAATAGGAGAGCTCACTCATCTTGTAAGGGATGAGAGACTTCTTTACCATTGGTATTCCAATCAGGTCAGAAAAGGTTAAACCTCTACTTACTGGACGATCATTCAGATACTTCTAGGAGCATGAATGAAACCAAGTTTGCTCGGCAATATTTTCTTGATGAGAAGGCTGGAAAAGAGCTTATTGACAACCCATGGTGAGATTTTTCGTAAAGTGCGGCCCCTCTGCCCCAGAAAGCATAAAAGTATGCAGAGGGGAACGGTCTTGGCTTAAATGTGCCAAGGAGGTCATTTTCAATTGATGGTATACATGGTCCAGAAAAGGAGATAAACAAGATGATGTAGATTCCCTTTCCTATACTTTAGTGAGCAGGAAAGGAAGCAGCTCTGCTCGACTATCTTTTCATTGTTTTAAGGAGTCAAAAAAGAGCTTAAATGAAACTCCAGTATGCTCAACTGATTGCGGTGGCACAGGTGGTGCCCCATGTCGAGACTGTGGATAGTGGTCCAAAGGTCATCCATGCAGTATGGATGGAGTAGAAGGCTCTCAAACATACCAATACATACACAGGATAGATCACGGCAAAGGATTGTGAGTCGGTGCGGTAGAGGCATGCAAACCGAGGTGGCTCTCATATATAGGTCAGGAGAGTGTGTTTGTGTGTTGTGGTGGATGGAATTGACTACATGCGATGTGAGTGCAAGTACAGGGCACTTATATGCCAAATACATGCAAGAAAAATAAATAATTTTGTGGACAATGGTCCAGAAGTCTGTGTAAGGTGCGGTGGATAGAAAAGACAACTATGTGTTAAAAATACAAAACAAAACTAAAGAATGGTAACCCTTAATGGGTGGTGGCCCGAAAACTCGCATGAGTAGTGGTCAAGAAGTGTGATACAAGTACAGGTCTGTAGACACTTGCATCGTCTTTTCATGGCTTCTTAAATCGAGATGACTTGTGGGAAATGGTCCCGAAATTAATTTATTAAACATGAGACGATGGTCTCATAAAGATATATAAATTTGAACCTGGAGGTGTGAGAGGTGTCTCAAACCGGTTCTAGGTGACTTTGAATTAGCAGCTGATGGTGTTTCCCCTAGTGCGTTGGTGCACTTAGGAGTTTTTGTGTCGCTATGTATATCCTGTTGAGAAAGCATATGTTGCTTCTTATTTTGTATTGGACATGTTTTGGACATGTGACTTATCTATTTATCTATATATATTTTTTATGCACGTGGATGCACTTTTATTATGTGAGTCTTTTTATGATGATGTAGAATGCAAATGTCTATGTGATGTATTATTGCACTTGTGTGTGCATTTTTGGACATAGTTATGCATCATGTTATGGTTGTATGTTTCCTATATGTGGTTGTGGATGTGCCAACTTAGAATATCATTAGCCATTTGATCTCCAACACTATTGAGGTTTCTAGGAACATGTGTGAATGTAATGGATTCAAATTCTCTAACCATCTCTTTAGTGCATAGGTACTTTCTAAAGAGGTAGGGATCACGTACCCGATAGTAGTTGTTCAACTGAGAAACAAGCAGCTAGGAGTCTAAGAAGACATCGATATGGTGAATGCCTAACTAGAGAGCAGTGGCCAAGAGGTTATTGACACCATCATATTCATCCTGGTTGTTGGTTGCGGTGCCCATGCATATTCCGTTGATGTGGATCAACTCATGCGATGGGGAGTAGATGACCCATGCAGCTGAGGCGAGGTTCGGAGACCATCTTCTTGCTCCATCAACAAATCCCATATACCGGTTTGAGGTGTGCTCCATCTATAGAAATGAGAGGAAACGATACATAATACTTAATTTTTAAAGATGTGTAAAACAACAAATGGAAAGATTATAATACAAGCTGAACTGTTGTCACTCAAAGGGGTGACATTAGAGGGAAATTCATTTGGACTTCCATGGGGTAAGTGGTCATTCCTTTATGTGACACGATGAACCCTAGGAGATGACCCATTGGGACATAGAAGACACACTTGAAAGGGTTCAAGCAGATTCCGTACTGGAGACATCATATTAAGACTTGTCATAATTTGTCTATGTGCTATGTTTGCTTCTGCGACCGCGCAATGAGGTTGTCGACACAAATCAATATGATGTGAACGAGGTCACGGAAGCATTGTGTCATGGCGTGTTGGAAGGTGGCTCAGCATTTTCCAGGCCAAAGGGCATGACTCGATATGCGAATGTGCCCCACAGGGTTGTGAATTCCATCTTATAACAGTCTTCTTTGTGGATTTGGATTTGGTTATAGCCAGAAAATCCATCCATAAAAGAAAAGGCCTCATGTCCATCACATGCATCGATGATCTAATCAATGAAGGGTGTGGGGAATTTGTCTTTGGTACACGCCCCATTACATTCGTAGAAGTTTGTGCAAACGCGAATGGTACCCTATTTTTTATTCACAGGAATAGGATTAGAAACCCAAGTGGTGTACATAATGGGATAAATGAAGACGACTATGTGCATCTTCTCTATCTCAGCTTTAACCGCAGCCATTTTGGATGGATGGCTAAGCCATTTCTTTTGGCGTATGAGAGCCCCATCGGGCCATGTGTTGATGTGGTGTTCCATGATGGAAGGATCTAAGTTGGGAATTTTAGTGTAAGACCAAGAAAAGATGTCACGAAATTCTTGGAAGAGATATTTGTAGGCATTGACCTCTTCCGGGGAGTAAGATGCCCCCAGCATGATTTCTTCAACAATCTCGGAATTGGTTGACATGTTGATTTTAATGGTTGGCAAGATTTTAATGGTTGGTGAAATGTTCACCATATTCTGTTAGCTGGAATATTTCACCTCCTGTGGACAACAAGGTGTTCCACTGGTCTGAATGGTTTATATCCAGAACAAATAGAGGATAGAGGTTGAAGACTCTCCCTAGATGCCAAAGATACCTGGAATGTAATTCCTCGATAGTTATGTTGTGTACCTGCAATAATCTTCAACATGCAAACCCATCGAAACTGCCAGAATATAATCTACTGATCCATGTTAGTGACTAAGGACTCTAACAACATACATGTGAAATCAAACAACAACAATGTATGTGGGACATAAATCAACTTGCATTAATATAGAAATATGAAGAAGTTTACAACCAAGCCTTAGTGTTGACATGCATATCCATGAAACCAAACATTCTCATCCCCATAAGCTCCGACTCTAACTCTCTATGCTCTCCAACTGGTCTTGGTCCAAGTGATCAATCCAATAGCATAACAATACCTTAAGAGTTCTCCCCTCAACCATGGATATGAGCTTGTATTTATAAGGCTCAATGGATAGGGTAGGTTGAGAGATTAGTGGATTAGGTGGCCTCTAAGATCCTAGGATGAGGGATCTCAAGATCAACTGACCCACAATGGTAGGGATAAGGAAGGACACGAGGCTTATCATCTATAAGCCTCAAGAAACTTCTCTTTTTCCCTTTTTACCTAGGGTCTCATGTTTCTCCTTCAATGACAAAGCGGTTCTGGTAAGAAACGCTTATGGAATAAGGGCCGTAAGCGGTGGCACCGCTTGTGGACAAAAAGGGATAAGCGGTGTGAATAAGGTACTGCTCCTGGACAAAGGGGCAAGCGTGGTGCTGGGAATTTTAATGGAATATTGACAATTAGCATGAGTTTCCACTCCAAGAGCTGGGATTCAAGACAAGTAGGTATGTCAAATGTCTTATCACATGATGGTGACAGGATTTTGGTATAACAGGATGCCCCCCAAAGCATGAGTCTTAGAGGGATACGATAAACGATATCTTTGAGAGAAAAAATCGTCTCCATGAGATGAAAATGTTGGCTCGATCGAAGCATGTCGCAAGTAGGCATCTGTAGTACGTCAGTATGTTAACTCATAGACACAAGTAACCAAACTCATGGCTACAGACCAATGCAAGGCAGATCCATGAGAGGAATAAACAAGCATGGGTACTAGAATATAACGTAGATCCATGTGATAGAGGACTCAAACTTGGACATAGCTACGAGACATACAACATAGATCTATGTCATACAGATGCAAATTTGAGCATAGCCACAACCATACAAATGTAGATCCATGCTAGATATACAAAACTTCATCGCAACCTGGGGAAAAGCAATGAGCTCTTTAAACAAATACCAAGGTCTTCGTCTTGTCTTCCACAAAGTACGATTCTATCCATGTGATTACAATGGTCTGAAGTCGAACATGGTAGAAACCACTTGATGACCAACCAATGATGTGAACCATTAACAAGTACGAGGGAGATCATCATTGCTGTCAATGATTCCCAAGGTACCCTAGTACAATCTACTGAGTGTGAATAGATGTCCTGATGTTGAACACCCAGTCGATTCTATCAATCAAAGGTCAATGATGTGAACCTATGTCTAGAGCAAGAGAATCTATCATTAAGGAATACAGATCTCAAGGTACTAAGTATTGTTTCTAAGACTATTTCCTGGATGATGAGCTGATGTCGACAGGAATAGTCTTGTTGAAGGAGGGCCATGATGAGTCCCACATCGACAACATGAAACTCGAAACATAGTTCTGGAATGATGTGAATGTAGTAACCAAATGACTGACTCAAAGATACTGACACAAAGACTGTGTATACTACAGAGGTAAAACTTCTTCAAATGCCCCTTTGAACATCGGGCGACACTACAAAAAGACTTGGTAGCATGACTGAACGGGACAAACATACAATGCGACAGTGGACAATGCATTCTTTTGAAAGACTCAAAGGATTGACATGACTCATGAAAGTGGATCATCACAAAGATCAGCTGAATACCCAATTGACTGACATGATGTGTAGACGAGTGCCTTGTTCAGAGGTAACGACAAACAATTGCCATTATTTGCAAAATGATTCCCTTCCCATTTGCCCCATCATGATCGATGAGTGCCTCTTTTTGGTTTTACGAGTTGAAAGAGGGTAACAAACACTTGATATAGCTTATCGAAAGACAAGTCCAGACTCATATGTTTATGAACCTAAGAGAGGAGGGGTTCTTTCCAAAAACAGGTCTCTCAATATTTAATTTAACGAGTCAACTGAAAGAAAACTCAGTATCATTCATGTTTAGAGAGTCTGAATGAATACGAAATAAGACTCCAAAGGGGTCCTTTTTCATATGATTTAGTCCCTAAGGCCCGAAAAAGTATAAAATCATACCTTAGGGAAATATTCCAGTCATGATTGGCTAGAGTGTTCCTTTTTCATAAATAGTCCTATCCAAACCAAAAAAGAGATAACCTATCGTCGGATGGACGACTCTTCAAATACTTTAACGAGTGTGAAGAAGACAAGATCGCTCGACGATCTTTTTTGTATTTAGGGAGCCTGAAAAGAGTTTAAAGAGAACTCCATGAGGTTTCTTTACATAATGTCATTTTTTACGAGCCTGGAAAGAATCGAAAATGGACTCAACAATTTTTCCATGTTGAAGGAGTCTAAAAAAGAGGTGAAAAGAAGAATCCATGATGCTTCTTTACACAATGTCAATTTTTAATGAGCCGGGAAAGAAACTGAAATGGACTCGGAATGTTGATCCTAGATTTTAACGAGCGTGACAAAGTGTCGTAATAAATGCTCACCGACCTTTTCCATTTTACAAAAGTACAAAAAATACATAAACAAACTTCCAAAGCTTCTTATGATAGTTTTGTTATCCTGCAATCGACTCAAAACAAGTGTTAAATGCATTCAAAACTAGAATTAAGGGATTACAATAGATAAAATTTGACTAAAATATGATTTTATATCAAATCTGTAGTACATCAGACCCAAAAATTATTATATAAGTCATGTAAATAGTAAAAAATCAAATCATTTCACTATTTACCTATAGCAGAGAGCACTTGGAGGATTTTCTTAGCCAGATCTTCAGCAGCTGATATCGAGAGTTTCCACCATCTGTTTTCAGCATCGTCAGTTGCAGGTAACATCTAAGACCCTTCTCTTTCATTTCATAGCATTTGTTTTGAGTTTTGCTGGGATTTTGGGCTGATATGTCAAGCCCTAAAACCTTAAAAGAGGGCACCGCGGCTACCCCTTGCGGGATGCGCGGTACCACCTGAGAACCATGCCTCTAACATAGTTGACAAGCGGTGCCACCACATGTCTCCAATGGTGCATAGGTGGTGCTGGCCGTGGAGAAATTAAACTAATAGTATGAGAAATATAAATTCATTCCTTTGATTTTTAATGATTAGCGATGATTCTAGTGCATACTATGATTGTTTTTGGAAAGTCTAGGTTGCTCAAAACATGGTGATATGGAAAGAAAGAATGCATGACAATTAGGATGCTACTGCTGAGATAAATGCGGGTTGTATTGCCACATTACAGGACTGTAGGCTCCTAAAGTTATTCTGAACCCCAAGCACGGTGTCACATGAGCAGTTACTAGAACACATACTGCAGATGTGGAATCCAGAGCAGCAGTATTTCGAGCTGGGGACCCATATTCTTACAGTGGAAGTAGAGGACATCTACTTCTTGACACATCTCTCAAGACAGGGTGCCCCCATATCATTGATAGGATCCCATGGAGGGGATATTACCACTCGAGATCTTATAAATCATCACTGTGCACCAAGGACAGGTACATCGGGGAAGAAGATCCCCATCAAAGTAGTGACGGATAGAGCCCTACAAGCTATCCTATTTACCATGCAGAGGGTGGCCTGGAGTCAGGGTGTGCATCAGGATTCTAGGGCACACATGTTGTATGCCATAGAGGCCATGGAACCCACGGTGTTCAACTGGGTAGAAGCCATGCTTCCAATCTTCAAATATCAGCTGACTAAGTGTTGGCAGGGAGAGCTAAAGCAGTTTGGATTTGGTTCCATTTTAGCCTGCTTCTTCTTCGAGTGGGTTCCATAGATGAGACCTCAAGTGGTCTTTCGGAGTCTTAGAGCACGGGACCCCTGTATGCTGAGGTGGGTCCAGGTCATGGCTTGCACAAGAGCAGGTAGGGGAAGGGTGAAGTTTGGTGACCCGTTATTCAGATGGCTCTGAGATCAGATCCTCATGGTTGAGGATTATGCTTACGCAGGTACGGACTTCATCAAAGATCCTGACCTACCACTCCCACCTAGCAGACAGTGTGGTGACATCGGTAAGAAGCAAGAAATCCTAAAATGGATGAATTTTTTTTTATGTTTTTTTAATGTTTTATATTTTTTATGTTAAGTGACAAGACCTGTATATTCTCATGCAAATGTGGGAGTAGTGGGACCTGGAGGATCATCTCCGCTAGAGCCCTCTTTGTACCACAAGGTGGTGATATCATCAGGGAGCTGGAGGAGAACCTGGAGAGGTTGACCTTGGATATCCTAAATGTTGATATTGATGACCTCCCGATGAGATACCAGATACTCATAGTGGGAGTACCGAGTCGATTCAGTAGGCTGCTACATAGAGTAGCTTGAGCAGTGATGTGCTATCATGAGCACCACTAGCGTATGAGATATGTATTGAAAGCTGACAGCTTCAAAATTTTGTATTATGATTTTTCCTGAAAGCCTACGTGGTTCAGATGAGGTATCGGGACCTAGTTTTTTAAAACTTTTTTGTATATATATATATACAGACTTTTACACAGTGTTTATATGTTTCAAATGGCAAATGCATTTTCTATGAGTTTTATGTGTCTTTGAATGTTTATTTACAAAGTACTATGTTTGATTTTGACGTCATGAATGGGAAACATGCCAATATAGGATGTAATTAGCTAATGAGTTAGCAACTACATTATGTTCCCTAGGGATATGCCTATAAGTGATGGTTTCAAATGACCTTTCTAGCAAACGTACTCTCCGGAAGAGGCGAAGGAGAATTGGGTTCCTAATGGTGTAGACATGGTTTAAATGACAAACCACGAGTTGTGAGTCCATCAAGACTAACTAGATCATGAACATCCTAGGAGGAAGCTTTAGTCAGAAGATCGATGATTGCTTCATACTTGGCGATGTTATTAGTAGCGGGACCTATACAAACCGCTCCTGAACTGACCAAATCTTCAGCTAGGGAATAGAGGACCCAAGCATCCAAGGTGAGATTCAAGGTGTGGCAGCAAGCACCATCAACGAAGCTGTAGAAATCCATCTGGATGACCAAAACATGGTATAAACAAATGCGGACAATAAACTCAAAACAATCTTGAAAATACTAAAAGCACACTGAAAGCCAATCAATATACACATATACAAGATACTACCCAAGAGAGACCTAGACATAGTACCTTTTCAGGCACAACCCATTGTGAGGTTTCCCCAAAGGGATTCCATCATAATCAATGAGCTCGTAAGCTCCTTTCTCTAACACCTTAGAAATAACGAAAGGTTCGTACCACATGGACTCGAACTTACCCTTCCCTAGTTTGTCATATCTTTGATCATAGGTAAATACTAGGTCACCCTCGTTAAAGACATGAGTTTGGACGGATTTATCATACTGCTCCTTGATGCGTTTCTTATGTGCCTCATTAGCCAAGGTAGCAACTCTCTGAGTCTCATCAAGGTTACTCAAGTACAAAAATCATTCTTCCTCTACAAAAGTGTCTGGGAGAAGTTCGATGGCAAGTTGTAAGGATGGAATTTGACATTGGATCGGTAAGACAGCTTCAAGTCCATAGACAAGCTGGAATGGCATGAAACCAGTAGCTATTTTCATAGAAGTTCGATAAGCCCAAAGAGAAGAGAAAATAATGTGGTGCCAGTTAGATTTATGATCTCCAACCATCCGACAAAGCATAGTTTTCAAAACATTGTTCATGGCCTCTACCTAACCATTAGCTTGTGGATAATATAGCATAGAGTTTTCATGGAGAAAACCTAGCTTGGCACTCAGTTCCTCCATCATCTGATTAAAGAAATGGGATCCGTGATCAATAAATATGGACTACGAAACTCTAAATATAGCTATGATATGATTGAACAAGAAAAGAGTGGTAGTATTACCATATTTTGCATATGTAGGCATGGCCTTAGCCCATTTTGTGAAATAATCAATGGCTACGATGATGTAACCATGCCCCCCGACTGAGGTAGGCTTACAATGCATGAATTCAATCCCCCATTTTGGAGAATGGGACAACGACAATGACGGGGTGTAGCGGAGTAGGATGGGTGTGCTTTTTATGATAAAATTGTTGACAAGGTGGGCATTTCTTAACAACCTCATGACAATCTTTGAAGACAAAATGCCAAAAATAGCCAGCGCGAAGGATTTTCTGGGTTGTAGCCATCCCAGATAAATGACCACCACACGGTCCAAAGTGGTAATCATTCAACACATGTTCAGCCTCCTCATGGGTGAGGCATCACCGGAGAATATAGTCAATCCCACGTCTATACAAGGTATCATTCAGGATGAGATAGTATTTCACATGGTGACCGATACCACGGTGATCATCGCAAGATAAATGCAGCTGAAATCATTGTCTTTGGAGATAAATCAACAAATCTCCATACCAAGGATCAATAGTGCTAATCATTCTTCAAGAATTCATCTAGAAATGAATCACTGGGCTCAGATTCCGTCGAAGCATAGGGAAGCCTTCACACATAAGATCGGAAAATACCAAGGATTTCTTTGATGTGGCCTTGGCAAAATCTAGATCAAACTCTTAAAGGATGACAATCTAGTGGGAGTATTTTCCCCTAAGAACCTGACGAGTCAGGATGTAATACAATGGGTTCTAGTTTTCCAATATGGTGGTAGTGCGAAGCAGAGTGTAGTGATGAAACTTTTGTACAGCAATGACCATGGCCAATGCTAACTTTTCCACATGTGAATAACAGATTTCAGAATCCATGAGATTCTTACTGGCATAATAAATCACGTGCTCCTGACCGTGGAGATTTTCCTGCACTAAAACCATGGCAATGGTAGTAGCGGAGGCAGCAATATCCAAGAGAAAGTCCTTTGAATAATCCAGGGGGTGTATCACGGGTGAATGAGTCAGAGCATGATTGAGATTATCAAAGGCGCATTGGGCCTGGTCATCCCAGAATAATGGAGTGTTCTTCTTAAGGAGACGCATATAACCGTGCGTTTTCCTTGCAAAATTGCACACGAAACGGCGGAGAAAGTTTGCCTTCCCTTGCAAACTTTGGAATTTAAGGAGATTAGTTGGGGATGGTATATATAAAATAGAAGCAATCTTTAAAGGATCGATCCAGATGCCATCTTTGGATATCACAAAGCCTAGCAGACGTCTTGTCTCAATGCAAAAAATAAATTTATGCAGATTGAGCCGTATATTATAATGACGACATCTCAGGAATATGTCTCTGAGATGACCAAGGTGGTCCTCCCGTCGCTATGAATGAGCAAGGAGGTCATCAAGGTATGGTTCAACAATATGTTTAATATCGTGAAATTCATAGGACATCGCACGTTGGAACGTGGCTCCAGCATTTTTCAAGCCAAAAGGTAACTTCCTATATGCAAAGGTTCCCCATGGGAAAATGAATGTCGGCTTATGCTGATCGGCAAGTAATATCTCAATATGATTATAGCCAGAGAAGCCATCCATGAATGAAAAGATGACACTTCCAGCACAGTTGTTGATAATCTGATCGATGTGTGAAGTAGGAAAGTTGTCCTTGGGATAAGCTTTATTCAAATCCCTAAAATCAATGCAGACTCTAATGGTGCCCTGCTTTTTACTGACAGGGATAACGTTTGATACCCATTCCGTCAGGGGTATAGGATAAATAAACCCAGCTTTGAGAAGTTTCTCAATTTCAGCTTTAATAGCTGTGAACTTCCGAGGATGGACTTGCCTAAGTTTCCGCCTGACAGGTTTAGCCATGGGATAGGTTTTAATCTCATGGACCACAATGGATGGGTCAATACCTAGCATCTCTTCATAGGACGAGGCAAAAATATGATGGAATTCCTTAAAAAGTGCCTTATATGCTTTAGATTCATCTGCTAAGCAGTTTTTCCCAACATGAACATGCTCGATAGTATCAGGCTTGGTTGATATGTCAATTGGGTTCATCTGACTAATGTTGCAAAGGTTTCCTTCAAAATCTGTATCTTGCCACAATATAGGACTTTGGGGAACGTTGACAATATTAGTAGGAAACAAGGATGCAAAATCATGGCTAACAGAACTGGTGTTGGGGAGGAACATGGATCTATGATGGTGATCCTCCCAAATGGGCTCATCTGTATTCATGATATCCATAATGGACTCATTATAAGGAAAAGTCTCAGAGAGATAATCTAGAATGGGAAGAGAAAGTTCTAACCAGTATGGTAAACGGTAAGGATCCAAAGCCACTAGATGAAGGTCATCCATGTGATCATCGAAAAAGGTTTGAATGGTGTCATCCATAGCTTCATGTGGACTCAAAGAGGTGGACTCAACAACATGTTTACCCGTAGGCTCATAATCAAATGAGGCGATCACTTGGATTGTCGCGGTATTCGTGCTAGGAGGAGTAGATGGAAGAATCCCCATAAGGGATGAATCCTTCAACATGCCTACCCCAATCGACTGGTAAGGAGGAGGGGATTGGCCTACATGGGGATGTTATTAGCCGTAGAGGTAGTAACATCCAGCGTACAGAAATCAAGCTGATCAATAGTAACAATTCTCCCTAGATGCAGAAATGGGATTGTTTGAAATATTGGTGAGGCAACAACAGCCATGGCATAGGAGGTTATAATCTAAAGGGGAATCTACCACTTCTATTTGGATGGAAACGGTTTTCCCCCCCATCTCGACTACTAGGGATGATATGAGACCATGGGTTGGAAACCCCATCCATAAAAGTCCTTGCGGGTCGTAGGTGATGTGACAAGCTCAGGAGAGCCAAGAGCCTTCCAACAAGTCAAAGACAAAACCGAGGTTGAAGCTTCCTCATCCAGTAGTGTTCGAAAAACTTTCTTTCCCACTACTTTTGTAATGATTTGAAAAGAAATTTTATGCGATAATCTAGGCTTATAGTTCTCAACATTGAAATGAATCAAGTTAGTATTATCCATGTCTAAAGCTCCTAATGCTGGGAACAATTTTTTACGCTGTGTAGGGAAACTTTGGAGTACCTCTAAGGTAGACATTGCA
This sequence comes from Pseudotsuga menziesii, assembly GCA_001517045.1. Lineage (NCBI taxonomy): Eukaryota > Viridiplantae > Streptophyta > Pinopsida > Pinales > Pinaceae > Pseudotsuga > Pseudotsuga menziesii. Next base: position 491,752 of record LPNX010861513.1, read on the forward strand.
TAAGGTGCCTGAGTAAGATCTTCAACCACATTATAAAATTGATCAGCTTGGGCTTTGGGATTTAAGATAGCCTTCCGAAGACTACTCTTAGGTGGGTGCAAAATCATGTCGAGAGTAGGCTTCTCGATAGATAAGGAGACAATTGACGAGGATTCAGGAGAACTAGTAGAGGGAGCTTTTCCTAAAGAAGAATGATCTTCTTTATTTTCTATGGGTTTGTCATAATTTTAACTTCAAGTTTACTGATTGATGGTATCTAAGGACATCATACGAATTTCCTCTAATGAACTAGAGTTACCCTGATTAGACATGTGGTCTATCAGTTGTTGTTGAGAGGGAAAAGGATCCATAAGTACTGCAGGTGCAGGATTGGACTTCAAAAACGGGGAGATTTCATCCGGATGAGGACACTCCTTTGAAAAGTGGTCACCACCGCATAGAAGACAGGGATATTTTGCCTTCCTTTTCCCCTTGTCATTGTCACTGTTGGTTGGTATTCGAGTCTCCTGTTGGTTTCCAGGTTTTTTATTTCTATTTTTACCTTTCTTTTTATTATCTCCTGAGGTTTATGTACTTTGAATAGAATTGACCTCGATGAAAAACATAGGATTCGAAGGAGTAGGGGTGGCAGTTTGGGGTTGCTTGGCAGGTTTCGCTGCTGATGGGGACTGGATTGAACCATCAATCCCATCAACAGGTACTTTTGTTGGTGGCTTGGTAGGATCAGTGCTAGGGCGAGGAGCTTGAGGAATCAGGTCATAAAGAGTTCTAGACTGGGAATAGACCAAGTCTAGGTACTGAGCCTGACTAATAGCTTACTCTTCAGTAACGGAGCCAGCCATAGCCACATCTTGGGAAATAGGAGGAAACAAGGATTTGGTGAACCAATCAACTAGTAACTAATATGGAATAGGGGCCTTAATAAGCCTTCTCTGCCTTCTCCACTCATGAATATGATCAAAAATGTGGGTGGAGGTGTTCTGTCACAGAGAGGTTAAAATAACAATGCCCATTTCATAATGAATAGGGAGCTAAAAGTGTGTAAGAAACATGGTTGCCAATGAGCCAAAATACACAAACGAATGTTGTGGGAGTTCAATGTACCACTTTGTGGCCGTACCGGTCAAAGTTCGCTGAAAGAGTCGTAACTGAACGGAGTCATCCATGAGGGAATTTGAAGAACACCACAAATGGAATGTCATAACATGGTTCTTCGGATTGTCTCCCTGCTTCCCATCGAATTTTGGGATATCCGATGGTGACTTTACCAGAATGGGAGGCCAGGGATTGTGTTGAATGGCGTCATTAATCAACTTGGACAAATCAAGCAAGTCCAAATTTTATAGGAAAGGTAATTGTCGGTTCGGTTGCACATACTGGTAATATTGATATGGCATATAATTACCAGTAGGACCATAAGTTGACTGAAAAACTGGTTTTTGTGACGAAGAACTAATGGAAAATCCACCCGCAGGGGGTTGATTTCTAGGATCAGGACCACTAGGACTGCTAGGTCCACCAGGAGGAAGACCACCAGGGCCACTGGGACCACCAGGGCCATCGAGACCACCAGGACCACTAGGAACACTAGGAGGCAGACCACCAGAACCTCTAGAGCCACCAGGAATTAAACCTCCAGAGCCTCTGAAACCATTAAGAGAAGGGCCACCAGACCCTCCAGAGCCATAATGAAGAAAGCCACCAGGCCCCCCAAGACCACTAGGACCATAAGGAGGAAATTTTCTAGATCCTCTGGGACCATTACATCCCCCAGGGGGAGGACCTCCATAAGGAGGTCCTCCGACACCTCCCGCAGTATGTATAGGTATCCCGCCCATAGCTGGCATATAAAACTAGTTGGGTTGCCCCCATGGCATAAAAGTGTTACTAGGGTATGGAATTCCAGCATAAGGCATTCCTGTAGGAATGGGTGGATGATTACCTACAGGTATTTGATAACCATAACCTCTAGAAGACTGAACGGTTATAGGTTGTGCCCCCATGGGCTGACCTGAACTAGATGGGGGATTCACCACATTAGTATGGGTGGGAGGGACATAAAATGTAGATCTTTCTATGTTAGAGGTCTGCTCTTGACTAGGTACAATTCTGGTGCCAGATAACGTAGTTCGTGCCAGGGGTTGCCCCCCGGTACTAGAAGGTACTGAAGAAACAAGGATTGAAGGTTGGGGCCGAGGTGAAGAAGTCCTGGGAGGATTAGGAATAGACATATATTGAGAGGTTATAGGGGTGGTAATTTGACCTATTTTGTGTGGTGTTACTGCATGATCTATAATCGATTCAATGGGTCTCATAGAATCGGCAAGTGAATGATATCCCACAGGAACAAACATGGAATGTGATGGTGATGGGCCTAATATTTCATCTATCTGCTTATCAATCTCTTGTGCACAGAGAATGGTAGCAAGGTATTTCCTACATTCTTCTTCATCTTCAGAAGAATTTAAACAGGTGCCAAATGAGGCAATGGCCTGTCCTATAGAGGTATCCCAAAATGGAGCATTGGGACCAAAATCCGGATGGGTTGTATCATAAACATGGCCTTCTATGGGAGAATGGAATAAGGTATTTCCCCAAGAAGGTTGTTGGACCAAAGGATGCGAGTGTGAAGAATATGGTACTCCACTTTCTGCAACCACATTATCTCCCACTTGGGAGGTGGTAGCAGCTCCTTAGTCGTTAGCTTCCATTGGATTTTCTCCTGAACTAGGAATAAAATCGGGTGGAAAGCCCCGTATTCTTTTGGACTGTCTTAACTGAGCTATTTTGTACAGTTTCTGTCTAACCTAGGGTCTGAAAATCTAGAAAACACACCAAAATATTTCCCTACACAAGCTATAGGTCAAAACAAGCACACTTAAAATGATAGGAGGAGTTCAAAAAGTCAAGTCTTTCACCAGGATTGTCAAGAAGGTGCCACTCATGATATACCTCAAGGGTACGTGTGTAGTAATCTACCCGAATGGTGTTTTTGGTGTATGACTCCAAGCAAGATGGCCAAAGGGATTTTCTTAGATAGATAAGGTATCCTAGTGGGGTCTCTCGATATACTCAAGGTACGTGGGAGCTTGAATCGATAATAGTGTTGTCTAATGCATAACCATACACAAGGGGCCTTCTAATATACAATCGAGTATGTGAAGTACCTTTCTATATACCTCAAGGGTACATGGAAGAATCATGCAAGTCCCAAAATGTAATGCTGACAAATAACAACAGCTCCTACGCTTAACTATGCCTGAACACGTCTCTAACCTATCACTCCAATTGGTACGTAAATTTTAACCTATAACTACCGTTAATTTTAAAGTGGATGGTTAGGTGAATGCATGATGTTTTGACAGAAAAGTAAAACCATGCAGTATGCTTGTGCAAAATATTTCACTTTACCGTTCAGTATGCCTACTTACGAAAGGGAAAGAGAGTATTTTCTTTATGTTTCAAAACCAAAAATATTTCCAAACAATAGTCATGAACACCAAATCAAAGACAAGCAATAATTTTCCAAACTGATTTCTCTTTTCTGAAAGAAATGAGAAGGGGAAGAATCTCTTTTCCTAAAAGAAAAATAAGAAGCACACCTATATGCAAATGCACTCTATTTTTTCAATTTTCTCAAAACATAAGCAAATCTAACTTAAAACTACCATATTTTCTCTTTTGATTGAGATAGTTCTAAATGCATAAGAGACAAAAGAACATGAAGAGCCTGAAAGCTTCTGAAGCCAATTAGAAAACCAATTTCCAATGCTCAATGATGATATCCCAGTCTTGTTACCACCTAAGTTGTGCTTAGTGTTTTTTTATCAAGTGAGCCTGGTGAACCGGACAAGGATAACTTGTTCAGACTTCAGAAGACCTTTGGAAGTACTTCTAGGAAGTTCTTGTTGTACTATATCACATCTTCATACCCCATAGGGGAATTGTAATAAATGTTCTAGCATGATAGTGTCTATAAAAGACTCGCTCTTTTAGACTTTATTTGTCAATCTGATCAGCCCAGGGTGTTTTTTCCCTTGGTTATTATTGGTTGTTGAATAAACGACTGATAATTTTTGAGTTTTTCACTCCATACCTCCAAAGTTGGGGTGGTCAGCTTGGCATTTAGACCTATTGAGGTTATTAGAGTCTATGTGTCAATGTATAAACATGCTAGACATCATGGTTAAGTCATATGAACATGTCTAAGTCCCCCTATGTTTTTTCATTTTTTCAAATTTTTAGTTTTTTCAGTGTTTTTTATTAAAATTTAATTTTTCCAAAACTTAGGCTATTTTTTAATAGTTTAATTGGAAAAATTGATTTTGTAATAAAAGTGGGCCAAATAATCAGTTTCAGTCATGCAGGTGCTCATTTTCAAGCTAAGAGCGCCATGTAAACCCATGGACCTACTTTTTCCTATTTTTGAGTGATTTTCCATCACTCAAGTCAGAAAGCCCCAAAAATCAATTATTGAATATTTTAATTAATAAATTGATGAATAATGGAGCAAATCCAAAATCATAGATCAGTGGATTCTCAGCCGATTTGATTGAAATCAGTCAGATCTGAACCAGATTGACTAGATCTGACAAATCCTTGACTGAAAGAGGTGATCAAATCAGATCCAAAGTTGATCTTCAGTACCCTTTATGGGGAATTTCTCCCTCCCTCTCTCCTCCACACGTTTTGGCTCATCTGGATGAGTTTTGGTGGATGCTTCAGTCAACAGGTTGAGGTGTCAGTCAGATCAGCCCCCCGATTGACATTTGCACTCAGTGAAACTCAGATCTGGCTTATTTAGACACAGATAAGGCATTGATGGACTCTCCTTCAGCTACAGTGGTTTGTCTCCTTGGTATTTGTGCCCCCCTGGGATAGATCTCCTGCTTTTTGTATAAATCAAAGCACAACAGCCTCTTCCAAGCTAGTTAGAACTGGGATTGAGGTGCTTCTACTGTTCTACTGTTATTATTGTTCATTTGAAATAAAGAGAAGCTTTGGAGGCAAGACGGTGTTGTGCCAATGTATGTGTGGATGATCATTGCCATTTTTTTCACTGAGGTAACCTGTATCTGTGTTCATAATTTGCTAATTGTTTGTAGATTCGTTGCTAAGATTGATAATAAGATTATTATAATATTGATAGGAAAGGTGATTTTCAATAAGTTTATTGGCCATCTCTTTCCTTTGATGCATGTTTAGAGATCTAGATTCAGCATGTTCTATAAGCTTATATGCATGTTATTTTGAATCTTTGTGTATGTACTAATCGAATCCCACAAGTTTTTTGGCAAGTTTTTTTATTTCAGCTGAGCTACAGGTTCCTAGATTGGAGAGGATGCTGATCTATTTTGCTTCTTCACTCTCTCCAAAACCTTCCAAAGGCATAGTCCCTCATCATTCCAGCTAAAAGCTCCACTGTGGATCTTCAAGGATACCAGCATTTCTCTCCTCCTCTTCCTCCCTCAAAATCAACTCTTTTACTCGGTTACATTGTTCATAGCTTTGATATTGTTTATATCTATCATCTTAAAAGTAAATTTAACATATATCTATCTTCTCAAAGCCCATAATCTAGATATTTCTCTTAAAAGGTTTCATAAGCATTCTAGATCTAGCTTTAGGGAAATCGGCCTTTTTGCATGGAATTTTAAAGAAAATTTGTAGCTTGCATGCATTAGATTTCTGTTTTCTGTTATAAAATATAAATTTAGCAATCAGTGCACATCATATTGGCTGCCTAAAAGGCAATCCAAGATCCCAAGGAAAGCTTGTTTTCCTTGGTTCCTTTTTACCGTTTTTTAACTAGTTTTTACTTAGCATTTTTTGGTTAAAAGTAAGCTGACCCAAAGGTACTTTCAGAGTGCTTTTGGGAATCTTTCAGTATAATAATATTGCTGGTTTTTAGCAGTCATAATAGTAAAAAGGAGGAGCTTCTGCTTGAAAGTGACTTTTGGGCCTCTGAATCCCCCCCAGGGGTCTCCCTTTTTGACTGAAATCTTTAATTTTCGCACTTTGTAAGATCTTGATTTTAGTATATATAAGAATCAAGAGGCATCATATTAGTTTGCTGATATTGTAACCACTGGTAATAAAAATATTTTTTGAATGGGCTCTTTCGAGCTCGTTCCCCATTCCCCTTGGGGGTATTTGTGTCTGTATCATTTTTTTCTTTCATTCGTCTTTTTTCAATCTAGCGTAGTATTAATCTGTAGGGTAGTATGCTTTGATTTAAAATCAATTCCATATTTCATTTCTATTGGTTTCAAAGTAACTTTAATACTTACCCCACGAGCCTCCTTTTGAGCCGAAAGGTGAAGAAAGGTTCGTGGTAGTCTAATTAGAAAATTGTGGTTTTCTCATCTTTTTATGTTTCATTTGCTATCATCATTTGTTTCAATAACCATAATAAAATCAAACCCTCCTTGATTCCTCGATTGAGGTCCACTTGGACCGAAAGAGGTTCCTGGAGGGTTTTCTTTTTTAACAAGAACATCCATCTCAAAATTTACTAAAATTGACAAGACTCCAGTGTGTATGCTCTGCACTTGGCTATACCTCGTCTAATCAGTCAAGCTGTATCAAAAGCATTTGAGTGACTAGTATAATTAGGATTCACTCTCCCAAATTGACAAACCATCAAGTGAAAATCCAACACCTAGATCAAACCATTACGGTGGCAAAATACCCAAAGGAAGCGGGAACTTCTGAAAAGTGACCTCGGGGCACCGATCTCTATCACACCCTAATGGGTGTGTTATGAACAATAGCCCCAGAGACTCCATTCATCCCAAATATTCCTTGCAGGTATCCGTGAAGGTTTAGTTTTGGACATACTCCAAGTACTCTTGGGTATATCTGGAGTCCACCCCTTCGCCTAATTTTAATCAACTCATATTTTCACATTAACTTAAAACGTACCAAGAGGCAATTGCAAAACATTCACTCCAACCGCATCCAAGTATATTGATTTATTTTTGACTCCATTTTAAGGAACCGGTTATTTTCTTGCTATATATTTATATTGTGTCTCAGCATTGTGCTTTCGTGCGCTCATTTTGTATCTTGTCATCTATGGTTGTTTATGGTTAAATTTCAAAATCTTAAGTAACTCATTCAGTTCAATGTCACCTTACTAAGTAATTTATCCTTAGTAACTTAATAGGGTCTACCCCCCTTGGCTTCGTTAGGAGTTGAGCCTAAACGGAGGAGTCAAGAACAAGGTGACAGCCTTGACTCGAGACTTGCCTCTAAGGCAACACCGAGTGGCTTGAAGATTTTTGCCATGTGACCCAGGTGTGTGTAAGGCGGCAACAAGTCTCAGTCAAAAATTTTCTTTTTTTAAAGGAAGGAAAAAGAAGTTTACTATGCACCCAAGAAATGAAACCTAGAAGCTAATCTAGTGTTCTTCTTTTAGTCTATACAGCAGAAATGAAGAGAGATCTTACTAGCACCCTAAGCTTTTCAAAAAACAAGAAATCCTTTCGCAGACACAACCAACAAGCATTGAAGTGGATGAACACTCAAAAAGAATAATCTAGCCTTTGAATTTCCTCATCAAACCAATCTTAAACCATAAAATTTCAAGCCAAAAGAATAATATTCAATCACACAAGTCTGACAGTGCAAAACTAAAAGCAACAGAACTCAATTTTTTACAAAAAAAATAAGAAAAAAGGGTCTTGGAATGATGCCTACCTGGAACCGCGCTTCTCTGGTGTTGACAAGGAGGTTCTATCCTAGCACCGTTTTTCACCAATGGGTTATAGGTGGTGTCACCACATGCTTCCCACTCTGTTCAGGAAGTGGCATCGCTCCTCGTACACTACATAGGCGCGATTCCCTGTAGATGACCAAAACACAAAGAGAACGATGGATCAAGTCAGAAAAAGACTAGATCAAGGTAAATACTACTATATTGAGTATGAAAATAGAGCATAAAAGGTTGAGATGAATCAGATCTGAATAGATCTGGAAGTTTCAAACCCAAATAGATCAATTCAGAAAGTACATCTAACTGAAGAGAGTTGGAGAAGGAGCCTAGGTTTGGACAAGAGTTACAGAACTGAAGAAGATCAGAACAACTAATACATATATCTATTCCCCAGTAGATTCGCCATATTTGTTAGCTGGAATATTTCACCTCCTACGGACAGCAAGGTGTTCCACTGGTCTGAATGGTTCAGATACAGAACAAATAGAGGACAGAGGTTGAAGACACTCCCTAGATGCCGTAGATACCTGGAATATAATGCCTTGATAGTTACCCTATGTACCTGCAATAAGCTTCAACACGTAAACACATCGAAACTGCCAAAATATAATCTACTGATCCATGTTAGTGACTAAGGAATCCAACAACATACATGTGAAATTAAACAACAACAATATATGTGGGATAGAAATCAACTTGCATTAATATAGAAATATGAAGAAGTTTACAACCAAGCCTTACTGTTGACATGCATCTCCATGAAACCAAACATTCTCATCCCCATCAGCTCCGATTCTAGCTCTCTATGCTCTCCAAATGGTCTTGGGCCAAGTGATCAATCCAATAGCATAACAATACCTTAAGAGTTCTCCCCTCAACCATAGATATGAGCTTGTATTTATAAGGCTCAATGGATAGGGTAGGTTGAGAGATTAGTGGATTAGGTGGCCTCTAAGATCCTAGGATGAGGAATCTTGAGCTCAACTGACCCACAATGGTAGGGATAAGGGAGGACATGAGGCTTATCATCTAGAAGCCTTGAGAAACTTCTCTTTTTCCCTTTTTACCCAGGGTACCACATTTCTCCTTCAATGATAGAGCGGTTCTGGTAAGAAACGCTTATGGACTAAGGGCCATAAGCAGTGGCACCGCTTGTGGACAATAAGGGATAGGCGGTACGAACAAGGTATCGCTCCTAGACAAAGGGGCAAGCGCAGTACTGGGAATTTTCATGGAAGATTGATAATTAGCATGAGTTTCCACTCCAAGAGGTGGGATTCAGGGAAAGTAGGTATGTCAAATGTCTTATCACATGATGGTGACAAGATTTTGGTATAACATATTCCCTTCTTCGAAGGCATCTGGTGCTGGGATGGGGTTCTTGAACCAGTCGACCTTCCCTTAGATGAAATCTTTGGTCTCCATGGAAAACTGGTCAGACTGCGACACAAGTTCTTCAGGGAGGAAGAGAAAGAGATGGTGCATGTCGTCCCATGGGTATTCTGGGGCGATCAGAGCTTCAAGTATCTCCTCATCATTACAGAAGCAACGAAGAGACAGGTCTGATGGACCGTCATTGGAGGAGGAGATGAGCGGTCGGTGGAACTAGACATCATGTAAATGGACATGGTGTCTAAAGAAGGAGGTTTTGGGTGAACTTCTTTGATCAAGGTGATTTCAGACTCAAGGGAATGTTGACGGAGGTCAACTAGAGCCATTCGAAATTTGGGCAAGTCTTGGAAATGGTGAGATTAATTTCCATACAAACCATAGAGGGCACAAGAATGGTTTGTTCTCAATGCCTTGTTTCCTACTAATTGTGTTCTTGGAAGCTCAACGACGGGGAGGTTTTCGTTTGTATCCATGGCATCCAAATGCGTGCAGATCATTGGGATCTTAGGGAAATTCTGAGCTGGATGGCCCTATTGCTTATAGATAGCTTAAACTAGGATTGGCCAAGGTTCTGTGGTAGCTTTGGAATTCTTGCCCCTAGCCCTTTTTGGGGGGGCAGTGCGGGTGCGAGTGCAGTGGTTGGATTTTGTGGGCCAGGTGGAGGGTGAGACTCAACTGCAATGGGTTGCACCGGGGTTAAAAAACCCTAAGGTATTGGTGGTTGATCTAGTGGACTGAGATACCACACTGGAATTCCCAATGTAAAGTTGGGTAGGCTTAAGGTGGCCATTACCAGCTTGCTCATGACACCAGGTGGGGGAAAGAGGAAGGGAATCGTATGGACTAGAGATGAGCCTAGATAACTCCCTACTGGTTACATGTGGGGATGCAGTTGTGGTTGTGGTTGTGCGTAATGCTACTACTGTGGGTGATGTTGTGTCTACTGTTGGTGTTGCGGCTACGTATGATGTTGTGGTTTGGGTTGGGTTTGCAGCTGCGGTTGTTGTTTGGGTGCAGCGATGCTTGATGAGACCATGTACAAGTCTGCAGTTGCATTTTGTGTCAGTGGTGGGGACACTAATGGGAAAGGAGCCGTCATGGTGGTATCAACAAACAACCTAGGGCTTACATTCAACAATGGGGAGGCTGGTGTGTTTTCAACCATGGTGTTGATTGCAGGGATGACATTGGCATGTGTGGTCGTCCATTGTGGCTCAATGGTGGTGGTGGTAGGGATAATTTTGGTGGGTCCCGTTAACCTTTGCGGATCATGATAAGTGAGTTGATAAACCATCACAATCTTCCCTTCGTGGGGAAACATCATGAGATAGAAGACAATTGATGTGACTGCTCTCATGGCATACATATAACTTCTTCCAAGGAGAAGGTTATAGTCCAGTTGAGCATTGATGACCTCTATGTCGATCAACACTGTCTTCCTGGCTAATGTGATGGGGTCATGGGGGAGGATTCCTTGGGCTTTAGTGGGATCTCCATCATAAGCCCGTAGAGTTGTGGAGGATGGTTGCAGAATTGGGGATCCTAGTTTCTGCTAGACTAGGGTAGACATAATGCATGTGGATGCCCCCTCATCCACTATGCACCAATGCACGACCAAATTCCAGATGGACACCGGGATTTGAAAGGAAATGGTCAATGGCATGCACGGTTCTCTGTTCTCCATGTCAAATGTGACCAACTTGGAGTTAGAGGGGTCTACTACCCCAAGGGAGGCTAGTAAAGCTTTCCACTACATTGGGCATGTTTTAAGCACCTCAAGAGCAAGCATGGGAGTCGGTATTTGGGCCAAATAATCCATGATGCTGTAGTTGACAATAGCTCTAGCCGTGGCATTATTGGGGGGACGCAGGAACGTGGGTAACTGAATGGATACATTGATCGATTTGGACGTGGATGCTACTAACGTGTTAGCAGGTTTGATGGTGGTTTCATACTGGTTGTGTCTGGTTTGTAGGTTAACCTCTTCAGTTGTCATGGCTAGCAGGGGGTTAACACTTGTTTTGGCCATGGGAGGTGCCCCTGGAGCATTGGGATTGGTTTGGGGAGGGGGTGCGATTTCCACCAACCCTTGGACTGGTAGTGGGTTTTGAAGCACCATAGGAGGAGGTCCTTGTGGTGCTGGGTTAGGTTGGGCTTGGTTCGTAGCATTGGTAGCCTGTTGGACCTCGTTCTGAATGGCCTGCTTAGCTCGACCCATGAGGGGACACTCGAATGTGTAATTCCCATAGACTTCATAGAGTGTGCATGGTTGTTTTGTGCACAATGGGGTGTTGCGTCTTGGTGTGTTTTGTCGTGGGGGGTTCTGGGCTGGCCGATTTGCCACGACATTATTGGAAGGATTTGGTTGTTGAATACCTCCCTGTGGTTAGTTGTTGGCTTGGTTGCGGGGTTGATTATTTCTATCTTACCCTTGTTGATTGGTTGGGGCAAGCTGGTTGGGATGGTTTTGTTGTGCAAATACTTGTCCCAACAGAGTGGGTTGAGCAGGGGTGAAGGATTGAACTAGTTGCATTGGTGGTGCATAGTAGATTTGTGGGGGTGGAGGTGCCACAAATGTGGAAATTTGCCCCACATACTACTGTGTTTTCCAAGCCATCGCCTGAGCCTACTATGGTGGCGCAGGTTGTGCATAGGAAGTTGTTGCTCTAGACTGAGACATCATTTTGGCATAGTCTGAAGTTTGGTTCTGGTAAGCAACACTAGCAGTATTGCATAGATGTGGTGGATATACAAGTGGTGTCGGACAGTGTTGTGGCTGTTGGGAGACTAATCCTATGATGCCATTGGCAGCATGGGATTCCCCTGGTGCATCTCGGTAGGAGGTACCCAGGTGGGGAGCATCTGGAATGACAATGTACATGTATCTAGACTGAGTGTAGATCAGGTCCAACTGTTGGGCTTTCAGTATGGCCTCTTCTTTGGATTGAGGATGTTTGGATGCGATGTCCTTTTCTATGGGTGGGAGTAAGGTCTTGAGGAACCAATCCAAGAATATCTTGTCATCAAGTTGGATTTTACACAAGCTACGACATCACCGCCATTCATGGATGTGGTCGGTTATATGTGTCGTAGTGCTCTGACGGCAGGATAGCAGGATCTCCACCCCTTCATCATATCTGACAGGGAGTTGGAAATACTGTAGGAACATGAAAGCTAGGGAGTTGAAATCTGGGTACTTGGCTTGCGGTAGCTCAATGTACCATTTGGCCACAGCACCTGTAAAGTTGCATTCGAATAACCTCAGCCTGATGGAATCGTCTACAATGATGTTGGATGAGCACCATAGATGGAATGTCATAATGTGGTTTTGGGGACATCCCCTTGCCTTGCCTTTAAACTTGGGAATGTCTAATGGTAGCTTAGTTGGCATTAGAGGCCAAAAGCTTGATGGCGAATGGGCTCATTTGTCAATCAAGCCAAATGAGGCAAGTTAAAATGAGCCATGAAGAGCAGATTTGACCACAGTTTTATGTGACATGGGGGAGGGATGGTGGTGGGGTTTGCAGGTGCATAATGTACCTGCATAGTTGGGGGTGTTGTTGGTGCCATTATAGATGGGCTAATGTATATGGAAGTGGAACTACCCCCCTATGTGATAGGAGGGGCAGTGTATGTGGACAGATCACTGCCCCCTTGTGTGATAGAAGGGGCAGTGTATATGGAAGGTCCACTGCCCATAAGTGTTGTAGGTGGAATAGCTTTAGTGGTTACTATGGGTGGTGGCAACTGACTAATGACAGTTTACATGACCGTGCTAGGGCGACCTGTCGAGTTGTTGGTGATGATTTGTGGTGTGGACATGGGTCCACTAGCTATGGTTACGCCAAAAAAAGGATCTAGGTTTGCACTAGCCATGGGGCTTGATGGTGTGGTATGCAGATCTGGTTCCGACTGATATGGTTCTGAATCTGAATCAAAGGCTATGTGGCCTTCTGATGGTGTGGGAAATCACTGAGAGAGGTTTCGACGGTTTCGATTTAATGTTTCAAATGGTGGTGGTTCGCCTCTTAGGCGTGAGGAAGAGTGTGGGGGATCAATTGTGTTAGATGTTTATCAAACTAGTGGGAATGATTTTTGGACCTCAGTTTCAATGGCTTCCTATTGGCTATAGGTGGTCACTCAGCCACCAAGACTGCCAGAAGACAACACTTGGCTTTTTCCTCATGGGCGTTTCTACTCAATCGATGGGGATCATTGCTTGTTTAGCTTGGCAATTCCTCTCAGTGGCCATCTACTTTGGGGTTCCCGTATTACTCCTCACAATGAGTTTCTGGGCAGAGCCCAAGTACTTCCCACGGTTGAAATAGTCAGGGACTTATGTCCTCAAAGACTGCAGATTGTTTGAACTTAGTGTAAATTGGTAAATTTTAAGGTTGTCCAAGCATCATGAACTGAGTTGGGTTGATTACTTGGTATGGTGTATTTTTTTTCTATCTTTCTAGTATTTGCTAGCTGCAAATGGTTTATGAATTCATCATATTGTGGTAGAGTTCATGTCATTGTTGATGCAAGCATTGAGTAATAAAAAATTTGTAAACAGATACATTTTTAACCCTGAATGTTGATGGCCTAACTAGATGACTACCTTACACTAATATTCCTCTTTAACCAAGAGAAGGTGTTGGGTGTTGGGTACCCAATATGCAATTGAATTACAACTAACATACATAGTGTACAATATTTATTGTCAACCTACGGAAGTCTTGTATTTCAAGGATAACATGCACAATATATGCTTAAACACTCAATTACTGTAATTGAACAATCCTATCCTCTGTTTGGCTATGCTCATCCCAAGAATCTACTTAATCTAGTTACCTTCTAAGGAATGCAATCACAATTACCTTCTTATGTTCTCAATCTAAGAATGGAAAGATGAAAGATACATCTAGATTACAATTGCAGAAAAAGGGAAATTATGTTTCAAACCACTTAATGATTAACCCAACTATCTTAATCTAATTATTCTAGAAATCCAAAGACATAAATTGAACATTAGTCTAGAGATTCAAAATAAAGAATTGAGTTCAGTTGTTCTATGAATTCGAAGTACAAAAATGAAATTCTGCAATCATAAAAATAAGAGACAAGCCGCAAAGGTTCATGGAAACAACAACTAAAATATCTAAGGATGAACAGAGCTATTACAGTTACCACACAATTTGCATGAGGAATAATTACGTGACTCAATCGACTGTCACACCATGCCACTACAGATATCCAAGAGATGAAATCACAACACACTATAAATCCACAACTTGTTACAGCTTCCTACAAAGAAATAAAATTAACATAACATCACACAACAAAATAATTGAAATGCCTAATTTAACTCAGTGATCCCTATGGAAGGCAAGCCCAGCCTTAACACAGAGATGTTGGATGAACACACGCAAAATCCTTTAGATCTGAAGTAACTCCTTGTATTAAAAGACAAATCGATTACACAATTCCTCCTCACAGCTAATACAATGAATTGATTATATGTTCAACAACCCCTGGTTCGAAATAGTTCTCCATATTTATACAATGTAAACCATAACATCCTATCCCTATTATGGGGCAGCCATGAAGATCTCTGATCTTCAAGCGCCCAAAATGACAACAGTTGTTACAACGTGGCAGGATGAAAAATAGGAAACATAGGGAAACTGTTAATTGCCCCAGGAGTGATGATATCCTCAGATTACAGCTATACACGAGTAGCATCGCACTATTGACCTCCAAGTCTGACACATTCTGTTACAGCTACCTTTGCACAACTTTTCCTGGGATATCACACTGGAACAGCATTCCTTGGGTAATGGTAGGATGGATGGTGATCAGCTTGAGCGATGAATGCCCATCTTTTTCGTACATGTTCATCCTGATCTTCCTGCAGCCCATATATATCAAAATACCTTTATGAACCATCATATGTTAGCACATTGAGAGATATGAATCCTTAATTATCACAATCATAAGTATTAATAAAATAAAACAATGATCAATCATACCTTGGTGGTTTGAGGAGTAGAGTGGGGGTAAAAGATTTATTTGGCATGCTCAATGGGGTAGGATAGGACAAAAAGAGGTAATTAAGGATGGCCAAAAGGGGTCATTTATGGGCCCAACATCTCCCCCCAACTATCCTGTTGCATGTCCTCATGCAACAACCTCCATCATTCTGAATCCTAATCTTGCATTGTGCTTTGTTCATGGAGAGAAGAGAAGTTGTAGGGGAACTCAAATGTCCCTTCTTTTTCTATGAACCCTCTGTGGGCAATCCAATATCTCCAGCATCGCTGCTCCTCTGCCTTGGTTAGTGATAATTCCATCCTGTATGGTTTTTTTGGCCACCAAATGAGGGGAAATTTTAATTTTAGGCCCAACCAATTAGCCCCACATTCCCTGATACATCCAACATAAGCCTCGACCCTAAAAAGTGCCTGTTCAAAATTTCTAAAACAATAGGGGTCTTTGCTCCTGAGTGTAGGAGAAGCAACCTCCCATCTATGCTTACTTCCTTCCAACACTGCTTGTTGGTGTATAGAAATATGGTTGGTAGAGGTAGAAATAATTTCCTCCTGTAGTTCCATTATGTGCCGAGTCTGGATGGGGCATGAGACCAAACTCCTGTGTCAAGCAAGAAAAATACCCATATTTTGAGGCTCACTTTGAATCCACAGATTAGAGTGAGATTCATTGTGAGAAAAGGTTTGAAAATACCATTCCCACTGAGCATGATTGCTCACAAAAGAAGCAAAACCCCTCAACTGAACATATCCTAAAAAAAGGGGCAGGATTTGAATGGCAGTCTAGAGGGCAAGCCATCTCATGCAAATATAATTCACACAGCAAATTTTGATCTTCAAAATTGCTTCTTAAAAATGTTTTCAAAAATTTTGTTGAGGTCGTTATTTCAAATGACCTCCCTTCTTTCACAGCTCTCAACTTAAACCAAACAAATTGTTCAAACAGAAAGATAGGGTAAGAAGAAGAAGGTACCCTAGTTCCCAGAAGTTCTTGAGAAAGAGCATACATCTGCTATCTGTAGCTCCTCTTCTCGAAGTCTCTGGGTCATATGTTCTTCTGCCCATTTCTCCTCTAATATCCTGATAATATTTTTATGCTCAGTAAGGGAAATTATCCCTTCTTAGTATTCCTCCACTTGGCTCTTCCATTTTATTACTTTCATTCTCATAATCAAGATTTTTTTTGTAGGGTTCAGGGTTTCTTCTTCATAATGCTCCTCCTTGTCAGAATCCAGGTCAATGAAGTTTTGAAGGGGATCAATCCACACCTTGTCACCTGATGTGCCACATTGAAAATCCTGCACATCTAAATCTATTTCTGGGGGTGCTGGTTCTTGTGTGACAGCAACCTTTTCTAGACTCTCTTCAGCAACAAAGTCCACCACTCTTGGAGATGCTGGTTCTTGTGTAGCAGCGTATTCTTTCTGGGGTTCTCTAATGGCAATTTTGGCAGCTAACTGTGAGGATATTGGTTCTTGTGGAGCAACTTCCTCCTGAATTTTAATTCCATTTTCTGCCTGATTATCAGCTGCTATTTTAGCCAGAGGCTGTAAGGCTACTGGTTCTTGTGTGACAGAGCCATGTTCTTATTTTCCCTCCTGCTACTGAGATTGGATGTCTTCTTCAGTATGTAACTGTTCCTCAAGGATTTCAGTATCACCTAAGGGCTACATTTGAAATTGTTCAACTTCACTCCAATCCATATCAGGAATGACATCCACTTCAGGGTTGTTTTCTTGTTGCATTTCAAAAGTCCCTATTGCAACCTTCAAGGATGTTCGTTCTTGTGTGACAACATCCCAACTCACTTCTTCATCTTCCTACTGTTGTGGCTCCTCTTCTATGATTTTTATGTCATGGGACAATTCTGGAGTTGTAGTACAAAATTATTTATTGAACTCCAGAGTGCCCTCAATTCCTGGTTCTCCTCCCATTTGGACAGCCACTTGGGCAAGCACATTCAAGGATGTTGGTTCTTGTGTGACAGCACCCTGTTCAACCCCATCATTGCCTTGCTGTTGTGGTTCCACTTCTATGATTTCTATATCATGGGAGGACTCCGGGGTCACAGTGCAAGCTTCATCCATACAAATGGGAATAACTTCATCCCTTGGTTCCTCTGTCCCAGAGTTAGTGAAAATTTTAGCAAGAATATTTAAAGATGTTGGTTCTTGTGTGACAACATCTTCTTTCTCTAAAACTTCCTCCATTGTAGGTGCAGACTACTGTGTTTTAAAGGCATGAATTATAATCTTATGGCCCGATTCCTTAAATATTTCTCCACAGGTGGGACAGACCACTTTTTATTCTTCATTTCCAGGCTCGGTAGGATTTTATCCTTCCAATTGATCTGCAGCCTCCACCAATGTGTACAGCTTCCTTTCACCCTATTTTCTGCACGCTTCTTTCCAAGTTTCCAATTCCTTTCTGAGAGTTTGGACTTCCTCTTTTAATAGCTTATTTTCGAACAAAAGTCCTTCAATTTGGGGTTCTTCTTCGATCGGCCCCTGTGGGGCATCAATTGGTCTGGGTTCAAGAATGGGGAACTCAATTTGTGCTTCTAAGGTTGCCCATATTTTCCTTGCTACTTCTACTACTGCAATTGACCTAGTTCTTTTCCTTCTTATTGGTAGAGATATCTTAATTTTATCCTTTGATCTCTTCCTTTTTCTTTGTGGTGCTGGAGTTTCTGGATTCTTAACTGAGGTAGAAGGAATGTTCCTAGTTCCAACATTTTCTTGTTCCTTGGGATGTTCTTCCTCAATCAAAGTTTCTCCGCACTCAGGTGAAGATTCAATGGTCACCAACTCAATATTTTATGTTGTTTCCATGGCTCTGTCATCTTCAGGTTCAATTGTCGCAGCATCTAATGCTTCTCCAATTTCACCCTCCACTGTCAGAGCTACCCTATTATTTAGTTCTTCCATAGGGTTTTTTATGTACATCTTCTCTCAAAAGTTCTACTTGTACCCATGGTTGATCCTATGATCCAGTCTCTTCTCCCCCCCAACTATATTGGAATGGCTCTGATCCTCTTGTTGTGCTTCATTTCCCCCCAACTATGGATGGACCTGCTCTTCTTCTATTAGGATACCAGGAAAAGGAGCGGGTTTCTGAACTTGAGCTGTAAATTGCTCCCAGGTTATATTGTCTTGAGAAAGGGTCCTTAATATTATTAACTTAATGAGGCCATGGTGGGTCAGTGAGGAGAATGTATGTTTGGAAACTCGAACAAACCCTGCCATATGATGTAAATCATTGAGAAAATAATATGGAATATTTAACAGAACCCTGTGGCGAAGATGAGATAGTAAAGGGAATTTAGAATTATAGACTGTTTGGTACCTACCTTCATAGGTGATATATTTCTTGAGGAAAACAGTGACTTGATTCCATGGCTGTGGCAATGACTGTAATACTATCCCCCTTTTTGTTGTTTGAACCTGCTCCCCCTCTATTGGAAAGTCCTGTACTACTACAGTAGTGGGGACTTGACATCCAAACCAAGCCCTTCCCACCTGAGAACTACCAGTGACCTCAACCATGATGGCTTCAAAAACTTCAATGCACAAACCCTAAACTTCTGAGTGAGTTTCTGTGAGGTTCAGAGGAAACTGTAAGGCTGCTTCACAGTGAAATCCATTCAGATGTTCAAAAAATTCCATCCAACCGTCAGCTTGAAAGATATTGAAGACTACAGCGTTTCTTCTGAGTTCTCGTGTGTTTGAAGGTTCATAACGAGACGGAATCCCCATGTTGTTGACTTCAGAAGTAGTTTGCAGTTCAATAGATTATAGACTCCGACAATGGAGGCTACAGCACAGAGTATGCATGGACCTCTGAGAGGAGAGTTGGGAAAATTTGGAAAGTTTTAGCGCACCGGATTATTTGAAATTTTATTCTGAATTGGGAAAGGTGGTGGTTATTAGGTAGCATAATTAGTCTTTACATCGCATGGGAAAAGAGTTTAATCGATGCAATAATGGGAATAAAAAGGGAGGTATGACTGATATTGTCAAATCATATTGATACTTAATCAAGTGGTTAATCAAAGCCATACCTTCGGAAATGCACGCTGGATGTCCTTTGGAGAATAATAGAACGTGTGGTTGCAGACATTGCGGAAGCTGAACTTGTGCGATGTGCAGTCATTAAATATAATCATTATTATGGAGGTACTGTAATAACTCTTTCTGCTGGTGAAGCAAAAACCATCATGTTAGAATGGTTGAAAATATGATAAATATTACATTATAGGTCAAATTGTCGTCATCAGGAGTCAGATCCATATCTAGAGGAGTTGATAGCGTGCAAAAAGATCTACTAATAACACAGGAGTCATAGTTGTATGTCATAAAGATATCGAAGTAGAGTCGCAGCCTTCAATGATAGAAAAATCATCTAAATATAGCAGAGTTACAGCTACCGAAAAATATGTCGCAGCTGGTGGAAAATATTTCGCAGCTGGTAGAAAAGATGTCACAGCTGGAGGAAAAGATGTCGCGGCTGCTGAAAAAGAGGGAAGAAAATGTTAAGCGAATGAAAAGTGACTGCACTGCAACTATGCGAAACAGGTTTTTATGGTCAAAATTAAAACGGGGTCACAGCTTGTGGAAATGGAAGAAGGCAGAATTTCATGGTGCGGCAACTACCGGAAATGGTGTTATAGCCATCGGAAAATGGTGTCGTAGCTGCCACGAAAAGGTATTGCAGCTACTAAAAAAGGGGTGTTGCAGCCACCGAAAAAAGGTGTTGCAGCTGCCAAAAAAAGGGTGTTGCAGCTACCAGAAAAAGGGTGTTACAGCTACTGGAAAAATGGGTGTTACAGCTGCCAGAAAAATGTTGTCGCAGTTGCCAGAAAATGGGTGTCATGGCTGTGACAAATTTATTTAAGGGAAAAAAAAATTGGTGTGGGAAGACACAAAAAAAAAGACTTTTGGTCAACAGGCTCGATCCGACCACCATCCTTGGGCTTTTCCTTGCAAATTTAAAAAAAATAGAAAAAATAGATTAAGTGCAAAAAGAAAAGGTAACATAGAGAAAAAAAATAGCAATTATTTATGTACAATGATTCATACGCAATTTACAGTGATCAATTAAGGATTGATAGAGGCAGAGAGAAATTATTTCCCTTGTGCTAGCTAGTAATCTGGACCAGCGGCAACTTGCAAGATAAATGCATCCTTTGAAATTGGTTTACGGTACAGTCGCATCCTATGACCATTGGAAAATAATGGTGCGCAGTTTTCATCAATAGTTACCAGGCGGATTGTGCCCTTATCAAATACCCTGTCTACTAGGCATGGGCCCAGCCATTTTGTGCGTAATTTTCCCTTGAAATCTCTTTTGAATCTGGAATCATATAATAGTGCCTAGTCTCCCTCACATAAGACCTTCTTTTTAATGAATCGGTAATGCCAATTGGATCTCTGTTGTTGAATTAACACTGTCTGGTCCGCTGCAGCTAACCTATTCTCCTCCATTTCATTTAGTTGGTTCAATCTACTTTTTTGGGCTTCAGTTACATCTAGGTTTACTTCTGTGGCCATCTTCAGGGTCTTGATTTCAAATTCAATTGGGAAGATCACACTTTTTCCATACACTAAATCATAAGGAGAGAAACCTGTGGTGTTACACCAAGTGGTACGATATGCCCATAGTGCTTCCAGAAACCTGTCAGACCAATCTATATGATGGCTCTTAACTGTCTTGGTAAGGATAGCTTCAATAACTTTATTATTGCTTCCCACCTGGCCATTGGCTTGGGGATGGTAAGGTGAAGCTACCCTATGCTAAACATGATACTTTCGTAGCAGAGCTTCAAATTGATGTGACATGAACTGTGGTCCCCCATCAGTAACTACTTCCTTAGGTACCCCAAAATGGGTAAATATTTCACTATATAGAAAGTCGATCACAGCCTGGTCATTAGCTTTCGCCAGAGCTACAACTTCTACCCATTTGGTCATATAATCGGTACAGACCAATATGTAGGCTTTTCGTTTGGAATGAGGAATGTTAGGGACAACAAAATCTAGAGCCCATCTATCAAAGGGTTCAATTACTAATTGTGGTTGCAGAGGCATTTGATCTAATCTGTTGGGCTGACCCATTATTTGGAAGCTATCACAAGACTGAACATATCTTTTTGCATCCCTAAAAAGAGTTGGCCAATAGTAACCCATTCTCAGCGCTTTGTGTCATATCCTTCTGTCTGGAAAGTGTCCCCCACAAGGTTCATCATGGCAGGCCTTTAGTATATGAAAGATTTCATCTTCCCTTACACATCTTATGATTTCAAGATCAGGACCTGTGTAAAAGAGATGACCATTTACCCAACAATACCTGGCACTTTTTTGGATGATTTTTCTCTTTTCTCTTTTGGACATATGTGCCAAAAGTTTTCCTGAAACCAAGTAATTAGCAACATCTGCATACCAAGGGGAATGAGCTGAAACTGCGAATAAATGTTCATTTGGAAAAGAGTCCTCAACAGGAAAATTATCATCACTGTTAGTGAAACGAGATAAAAACTCAGTGACAACATTTTCTTTTCCAGGTTTATCTATGATGGTAATATCAAATTCCTGCAATAATAAGAGCCATCTAGTCACTCTGGCATTAGTGACGGGTTTGTTCATTAGATATTTAATGGCAGAGTGGTCAGTGTGCACAAATGTAGGATATCCAGTAATGTAGTGTCAAAATTTGTTAATGGAGTAGACAACAGCTAAGAAATTCTTCTTGGTGACAGTATAATTAAGCTTAGTAGGGGCTAAGTTTTTACTAATATAATAAATTGCATAAGGTACTTGACTATCCTGTTGTCCTAAAACTGCTCCAATAGCGATATCATAAGCATCTGAAGAAATGTGGAAGGGTAGGGTCCAATTGGACCCTCTTAAGATAGGAGCTGTGGACAGCTTCTCCTTAAGCTTAACAAACGCTGTCTAGCATGCGTCATTCCAAACAAACTGCACATCCTTCATTAATAGTGAAAGAAAAGGAGAAGCAAGTTTGGAAAAATTCTCTATAAATCTTCGGTAGTATCCAGCATGTCCTAGGAAACTTCGCACCTCTTTTTGAGTTGCAGGAGTAGGTATATTTTTTATTACCTTGTTTTTTGAGGGATCTACCTGAATGCCATCAACAAAGATGAAGTTCCCCAATACTACTCCTTCACTCATCATCATATGGCACTTTCCAGTGCTTAAAGAGAGTTGGGTCTGTTCACAGTGAGTTAAAACTTTTTTCAAATTTTCCAGTGCTTCTTCAAAATCCTTGCCATAAGGAGTGAAATCATCCATAAAAATTTCCATACTGTTATTAACTAATTCTAAAAATATGCTGATTACAGCTCTTTGAAATGTTACTAGTGCATTACATAAACCAAATGGAAGCACTCTGTAAACAAACGTTCCCCAGGGACAAGTGAAGGTAGTTTTATCTTGGTCTTCAGGAGCAATATGAATTTAATTGTACCCGCTAAACCCATCCAGGGAGGAGAAGAACTTCTTCCCTGATAGGGTGTCGAGTACTTGATCAATAAATGGCAAGGGAAAGTGGTATTTTTGTGTGGCTTTGTTCAGATCCCTATAGTCGACACAAACCCTCTATTTACCATTTTTATTGGGTACAATTATGACTGGGGAGACCCTCTCACTATCTAAAATAGGATATATGAATCCTGCTTCCAAGAGTTTCTAAATTTATTCCTTCACTATGTCCCTAAGATTGAGGTTCATTCATCATTGAGTCTAGCACACAGGCTAGGAGTTGCTTTTAATATAAATATGATGGGTGCACAGGTTAGAGGGAATACCCCTCATGTCTGTATACTCCCAAGCAAATGCCCCCTTTTGTTCTTTCAAAAGACTGATCAAGCTCTTTTGTTCATCTAAGGAGAGGCTGGGGTTAATATTTAGGGTTTTTCCATACTCTACCTCAATGGGAATACTTTTTGAGTTTTTCAATACTGGGATTATGTGTGTCACCGACTAGTGCTTCTTCTGTGAGATTTTCTTGTTCTTCCTTACCCAGAGTAATGTTCAGGATTTGATAAACTTGTTTATTGACTAAGGTGGGTTCACTGATGAAGTTATTAATGGCATTGTCTTCAATTTCATCTTTAAAAGTTAAGGTTTTCCCTATATTTAATAGTGGTTGAACGCCCTCTTCTTCCTTTGGCTCCATCCATAAAGAAGTTTCAGCTTCTAGGCTCAGCCGAGCTGGAGGATAGAGAGTGAGGTTCTTAGTCTCGGTGCCATCTGATATGGTCATAGACCCAGATCGACAAGTGATGCAAGCATCAGCTGTGGCCAAGCAAGGCCTTCCCAAGATCAATGGGTGTCCTCCCAGCTGTGACTTAGGTTGTAAAACTAAGAAGTCAGCAGGATACTCCCAAGAGTCAACTGATATGACGATATCATCCAGAATTCCTTATGGTTTAATGGTGTATCTATCAACCAATTCTAAAATAGTGGGGGTTGGCCTAAGATTAGTGAGCCCAAGTTTCCTTACAGTTTCGATTTTCATGACATTAATCGCTACTCCTAAATCTACCAGTACGTTGGGTATCTGTGTATGCCCAATATGCACAGTGACAGTGGGGTTCCCAGGATCATCATATTTGGTCAATAGGGTTTTTCCTGTTATTAATGCAGATAATTTCCCTATGACATGGACAGTGGGAGGGTCTCTGGGTTTCCTCCCTGGTTTCTTTGTGCACAAGTCTCGAACAGTTCTAGCATAGATAGGTATGTCTTGAAGAGCTTGAAGAAGGGGGATTTTAACATAAAGATTATTTAACTCTCCTAAGAGGTTAAACTGGGGTTGTCCCCCTACCCTTGGTAGCATTAATCTATGAGGATATAGTGGTTTCCTAATCAGCTGGGTAGGCTGTGTATCGCTAGATTTATCATTCTGTG
This sequence comes from Pseudotsuga menziesii, assembly GCA_001517045.1. Classification (NCBI taxonomy): domain Eukaryota; kingdom Viridiplantae; phylum Streptophyta; class Pinopsida; order Pinales; family Pinaceae; genus Pseudotsuga; species Pseudotsuga menziesii. Next base: position 515,823 of record LPNX010861513.1, read on the forward strand.
TTTCAGCCGTCCCATTTGTGGGATGTTCAACATCTTCAATAATGGGGGTCGTATCAGATATATGATGTGGATTCATCCCTTCCTCATGTATAGAGGGTGGAACATCTTCTATGATTACAGACTCTACTATTTTCCCTGACCATAAGTGAATATTGTTGCAAGGCACAGGAGAAAGAGAGTAGGCAGGCATGTTGATAGTCTCAAATTGATGGACTATTTTATTGTTTGGTTTAGGATTAGGTTGAGCAGGTAGCTAAGGTCGTATCGGTATATTAGGGGAAAAAGTGTTCTGTAACTGTAACTATGACTACTGATGAGGGTATTGAGGATATTGAGGAGGGTATGGTTGTTGTTGATGTGGAGGTTGTTGAGGAAACTGGTTCCCTGGATGGAAATTCCTCCATCTAGGAGACCAAGAAGTTGGTTGGTGTGGTGGATGTGTCTAGGGATTCCATGAGTTATAATTGTGCATTGAAGGTTGAGAAGGGTTCCACTGAGAATAATATGAAGGGAATTATGTATTCACATTTTTCATATTATTCCAATTACTCATATTATTCAAAAATGGAAACGAGTCCGTGGTCATACCTTGGTTTCGAGTCTGACAAGGTTTCTTTTGTGCAATGAAGTAGGTCGGTTCCACCTCTGGATTTGATGCCTGTAGAACAGCCTTCACTTGGGGGAGTGAGGGGAATTCTTTTGTGTCATGGTTCAGCTCACATAGCTGACACACTTTTACCTTGTCAAGTGGGAACTCCTTCAGAGGGTGGTTCTTTCTACATCGAGGGCAGAACACACGTAATGTTAGGTCCTGTACTGCCTGATTTTGCTTTGCCTTCAGGACATCGATTTCTGAGGAGATAGAGCTCATCATTTCTATTTTGAAATTTTCAAGGAGGTTTCCTATCTCTACACAGGTGGCTCCTCCATTAGATGACTTCTGTGTTTTGTCGAAGAAATCATGTTCTAGCTTATCCCATTTGTCCCACCTGTTATTTTTGGAAGACCCCCTAGAGTATCTTTTGCATAATTCCACAATCTTTTCGAAAGACTCCTTGGAGATATCCCCCTTTCCTAACAGGTTTAACATATCTAGGCAATCATCCCTAATCCCACGAAGCAGGATTATCTTGAACACATCTAACCCCATGTTCATCTATCCAGCTCTTTGCACATTGTATAAGAGCCTCTCTAAAAAATATTCCATACTTTCATCTTCCTTCTGCACCATTTTGAACAATTCTTCTCTTTTGTCCTTGGTGTTGCAATATTCCTGATATTTATCCAGGAACACCTGTTTCATCCTATCCCAATTAGTGACAGTTCCACCTCCTAGGCTCATGAACCAGTGTAATGCATTATCCTTCAAAGTGGCAAGGAAGAGCTTCAGCTTTTGTGCATCAGTGACATAGTCATAGCTGTGACAAAGGATATCAAAATTGAAAAGAAATTCATCTAGATCCTCTGCCGCTTTTCCATGGAAGCGAGGCAACATCAATGGTGATATATTTTTCATAGGGGTTGTTCCTTCTGGCTGTTAAATTGGGAATTGAAGTGTGGCCACCGTTCCTTCAGGAAGGGAACGATATTCATGATGATGGTTTTCCCCCATTGCCTCTTCCTCGTCAAATTGATGTCTATTACTCATTCCTTCTTTTGTTTTCTCTTCTTCATTATTTTCTTTGTTCCTCTCCTCGTTCTTTTCTTCGTTCTTCTCCTCGTTCTTTTCTTCTTTCTTCCATTGATCAGCAATCTTCTGGTGGAACTGTGTCCACTCTTCTTCGGTTACAACTTTCCTATAAATGTGGTAGATCGGGATTCTACCAGCAGATCCAGTTGTACCAACTTTGTCCTCTTCTGCAAGGATATTTGAGAATGTCGTGGTTGCTCGTGTGTTCTCCACTGTGGACCCCGACGTTGGCACCATAGGATCAGTAGGGCTTCTTCTGATAGGCATTTCCTAATGGAAAACCTTGGTGGATGAATCATTTTTGTCAACAAGATCGTCAATGAATGTCCTTCTTCCCAATTGTGGACCTTGACCACGACCTCGACCACCTGCACTGTTAGTATTTTGTGGGGTTTTCAGAGTCAAAAGATGATCACGATTTACCTTTCTTGTATTCATGCAACCCAAATCATTACAACAAAAAATAAAAGAGACCGAATAGAAACAATTACAGGATGCAACTAATGATGGTGTTTAATTTTTATCCTCCCCAGCAACATCGCCAAAATGTTGGGCACCCAATATGCAAGTGAATTACAACTAACATACAGAGTGTACAATATTTATTGTCAACCCAGGGAAGTCTTGTATTTCAAGGATAACATGCACAATATATGCTTAAACACTCAATTACTGTAATTGAACAATCCTATCTTCTATTCGGCTATGCTCATCCCAAGAATCTACTTAATCTAGTTACCTTCTAAGGAATGCAATCACAATTACCTTCTATTGTTCTCTATCTAAGAATGGAAATATGAAAGACACATCTAGATTACAATTGCAAAAAAAGGGAAATTCTGTTTCAAACCACTTAATGATTAACCCAACTATCTTAATTTGATTATTCTAGAAATCCAAAGACATAAATTGAACATTAGTCTAGAGATTCAAAATACAGAAATTGATTTCAGCTATTCTATGAATTCGAAGTACAAAAATGAAATTCTGCAATCATAAAAATAAGAGACAAGCTACAAAGGTTCATGGAAACAACAACTAAAAGATATAAGGATGAACAGAGCTGTTATAGTTACCACACAATTTGCATGAGGAATAATTACCTACTCGGTCAACTGTCACACCATGCCACTACAGATATCCAAGAGATGCAATCACAACACACTGTAAATCCACAACTTGTTATAGCTTCCTAAAAAGAAATAAAATTAACATAACATCACACAACAAAATAATTAAAATTCCTAATTTAACTCAGCGATCCCTGTGGAAGGCGGGCCCAGCCTTCACACATAGATGCTAGGTGAACACACGCAAAAGCATTTAGATCTGAAGCAACTCCTTGTATTAAAAGACAGATCGATTACATAATTCCTCCTCACAGCTAATACAATGAATTGATTATATGTTAAAAAACCCCTATTTCAAAACAGTTCTCCATATTTATACAATGTAAACCATAACATCCTATCCCTATTATGGGGCAGCCATGAAGATCTCTGATCTTCAGGCGCCTGAAATGACAATAGTTGTTACAATGTGGCAGGATGAAAAATAGGAAATATAGGGAAACTGTTAATTGCCCCAAGAGTGACGATATCCTCAAATTATAGCTATACACGAGCAGTAGCACACTATTGACCTCCAATTCTAACGCATTCTGTTACAGCTACCTTTTCACAGCTTTGCCTGGGATATCTCACGAGAACTGCATTCCTTGGGTAATGGTATGATGGATGGTGATCAGCTTGAGCGATGAATGCCCATCATTTTCGTACATGTTCAGCCCGATATTCCTGTAGTCCATATATCTCAAAATACCTTTATAAACCATCATATATTAGTGCATTGAGAGATATGAAGCCTTAATTATCACAATCATAAGTATTAATAAAATAAAACAATGATCAATCATACATTGGTGGTTTGAGGAGTAGAGTGGGGGTAAAACATTTATTTGGCATACTCAATGGGGTAGGATAGGACAAAAAGAGGTAATTAAGGATGGCCAAAAGGAGTCATTTTTGGGCCCAACACTGGGCTCTCAACACAATGGGACTAATCCCATCCATAGATCCACAGGTCACCTCTTGAATGCAAGGTTGGTCAACAGGGAGGACGCTTAGCGCCATGAGAATCCCTCCTTCTCTACCCCCTCTACCTTCTAGGTCATTCAGTTTTAATGGTTTTAGAGAAATATTCAATGAAGGGCCTAGGACTATATGAGCTTTCCCTTCGTTATATCCCAGAATACCCTAGAGGGTGATGACTGGGTAGAGGAGGAAGGGTAAGCAAGACTATTAATTTTATTGTCAATTTTAGTTAAACTACATTCATTAAGCCATTAAGTATTTAACTTACACTGTGTTATGTAAATGAAATTGCAATAAAATGAAACAAAAACATAAATGAAATGGTTCAGATGGACAGAGGCGACTGAGCCGCACTGACAGTCCCGATAAAAGCAAACAGTGAAGCCCAAAAATGGGTCACACACCTGTAAAGGTCATGTTTTGTGAAGTGGATTCTAATCAAACCATGAGGAATTACCACAAACAGTTTAAAACCCACTTCGAAAATAGGCCCTTTTACCCATAACCATGGGCATATTCACAAATGGCTCAACTGTTTGGGCAGAAAATGAGCCCGAACACAGGTGAATTTTTAGAAATTTGGTTCGGTCATTTTTGCATAGTTGAGTAATTTGCAAATCATAGAATGGCCAACAGTAACTGGTACTATGGCTAAATGGGATTGGATTGGCCTTAAGGAGGCTCAACAATAACTAAAAATGTAAATAAACATCAATATAAGCTACATTTAACAAAAAAATTAACCTAGGGAAAAAAAATGAACAAGAAACTATAACTTTGAAAACTAACCCATGGATCTTATGGGATTGACCCGGTATGGTCGCCAGTTCTGTAGCAGGGATTTCTCCTTGCTATAGGGGAAGGAATGGCTCCCTTCTTTCTATAGGATAGAAGGGTAGGTTCCTATGTGTGGAAAATGCAGAAAGAAAATAATGGCTGTGAGCCCCCCTGCAAACACTGTTAGGGCTTCGCCTTGGCAACCTGCAAACAATCTATTAAGCGAAAACAAACCTGCAAAACATGTTAATAAACAAACCTGCAAATAAAAAAGGGTTAGAAAAAAACTAAGCTATAAAAATGCATGAAAAACAACAAGATTATACCTCCTTTGGTGAAATGGGCCACCATGCCCTGGCTGGAAGGAATCACCTCCCTATCTCACTTATCAATAGAAGAGGAGTTATGGCTCAATGAGGGAAATGAGTGGAAGAGAGAGGGATGTGGGTGGCTTGAAAGGCCAAGGTGTCTCAAGGCATCCACGGGCAGCATAACAGCATGCAAGAGAGGTGTGTTTTAGAGTGACCCCCACCCCTCCTTTTATAGCTTTTTTTGGGACTTTTAGGGTTTTAAGCCCTTAGTCATGGATTTAGCCCTTTTTTGGGGATTTTAGCCCCATCCTCCCTAACGTTAGCTCCTTTTAGGGTTTTAGGCTCCTTTGAGGGGTTTTAGCCCCTTTTTGGAGGCTTTAGCCCCTAGGAGAGTTATTTGGGCACCTTTTTGGGGTTTTTAAGTCTTTTTGAGGGTGTGGGGGTCTAATGGGGTGTTACAAGGGTCGTGAATGGGTGTCCTTGGGTGGTGTAGGCCATGTAGAGCTGAGTGAGGGATTTTTTGGGTTAACAAGGATGGAGGATATGGGGATCCGACGAAAGGACATCATAACTACTAGATACAAAGCTTGCAGTCAACTTTACACCTTTTTCTCAACTTGCAGAGTATATTCCTAACTTAGGCAATCATTATAGAATCATACAGTTGTCATAATATCACAGCATTGTCCATGAAACATATCTACTCATAGTACAATAGACAGTAGCAGAAAAAATAGATCGCATCAATATAGCAGCAAAATAGATCATATCGATATAACAGAAAGAGACTAAATCACATCAAAATTATACCAAAACAACATCATAACAAAACAGGTCACAACATCACAATAGAATAGATCGCAATAGTGATAATAGACAAGATTTGTGCCACATTTGTCATATCATATTTATCTTGCACAAAGGAACCACATTAAACAATTCTTCTCCAAAACTAAAGACTGCATACATCAGGAAAAACCCAGAGCAATCACCAATTCACAAGAAAATCTTCACAAAACCTAATCGCACTAGATCTTATGTCTCAATTATCCTCATATGTGATTCTCCTATTCTCAGTTGGTAGCCCCTATCTACTTGCAAAACTATATCTATAAATAGGCTTCCACCATTACATTGAGGGTCCAATTATAAATAACTTATAACTGCTAGTGACCTATTACAACAAAACTTGGTCAAATAACATATAAAATATTCAAAGTGGTTACTCTTCTGCCCATCGCGCTAATCTGGCCTTGTGTAGTACCGCATGAGGTTGTGCAACTGTCATGATGCTGGGAAACTCACTTACCAAAACCCCTGCCAACAAGCCCCCAACACAGTATTGTGGATCATCCATGAGCCACGTCAGGTTGACAAGGTATGTGTTGACATCTGTGCCTTGAAATCTTCAAATTGCTTCATAATCTCCCGTACTTGCAAATGGACTTTGTCGGCAGTACTTTGACAATTAGTCAAATCCTACTTCACTAGGTGCTCTTCTCTAGCATTTGTGTTGACCATTTTTTGATTCTCTTGCACTTCCTATAGCGTGGGGATGGATTTAATAGCCAACTGTCCACCGATTTCCTGAAATTCATCAAGTTGAGCGTGGTACTTTTGTTGGCGTTCCTGTGCACAGGCGGATCTTTGCTTCAAATCCTTTAGTTCCTCAGCCCATGTGATCGACACCATCAATTGCATGGCCCTCAGTGATGTATTCAAGGTCATCAGTTGACCTTTGGCCTCCTGTACTTGTGCAGTCATCTGATCAAGCTGCTTGTCCTGGACAACGCTCTGCCAAAACTGCATTGTTGCTTCCATAATGGTTTTAGCCTCTTGCTCCATGCTTTCGAATTTACTTGTGATGTCTTCAATGGAGGCTTTCCTTTACGCAACCTAATTTAGTGGCGTCATTGATTGTACTAGGTCTTGGAGCATTAGGTTATTGTCCTCAAGTTGAACAATAGTTTTCCCCAATCGTTTGGCCTTTTTGACTGGGGTGAGCTCATCTATGTTCTCAAAAATGTGCTGGCAGGCTCCAGAAATAGCCTGCTCGACTTTGCAGCACCTAGCACACATCTGCACCTATTCAATGATTAGGAAATCTTGTGTGTTTTTCAACTCTATAATCTCCTTAGTTGCCTTTCCCTGCAGCTAAGCTTGTGTCGCCTTTAGGGAGCCAATTTCTTGAACTTTTTATTCTGCTAACTGCATCGGGACCTGATGTAGTTCATCTGCCTATTTCTACAACTTCTTTGTGATGCTCTGGGACTTAACATAGCCCTCAGTCAGCTCTCTTTATTTCTATGCCAATTCCAAAGAAGAAACGTGCTGCAACTCCACTAACTCCATAGCAGACAACTTGTTCAGTTCCAAAGCCACGCTCTGGATTGGTCACAGCAACTGGGGAACTTCCTCATTATTTGCGTCGATTGCAGTCAAGGGAAATTTCATGTTCCCGGCTCGGGGCTTAGTGCTAATTGATGGAATGTCCTGTAGTATGGATCACACAGATGTATGCCTAGAAATAATGCCAAAAATTGAATCTAATCTACCTCTTAACATAGAAAATTCTTCATGAATTGACTCTCGAATCACCTTTTTCACATCCACGGATGAGTTAGTGACCACTTCAATAAGCTGTTGCAGTTGATCCTCCATCCCCAACTTGGTACCACTACCCACTTCATATTCCTAGCACCATTTTGTGAGAGTCTCCTCTCGCATGCGCTGCACTGCATCCTTAGGGTTTCTTGATGACTCATTGTTAGAGTCGTGAGTGCTTAGGTCCTTCTGGGTCATCCAGTGGCTATTCTTTAGACAATTCCTCCTGACTCACCGGATTTCGCCACTTTGTCAACCACTCTTGGACAATGGCATCCAATTCCTCTATCGTGACTTTGTATGCTAAAGGAACCCACTGCTTTTCGGGATCCCGCCACGCCTAAATGTAGATAGAGTGGGTCCCGATGGAAAACCAAAGGATCCGCTGAACTTAGCCGTGGTGTAAGGAGAGACTTGGGGAACGTCAACAACTACCACTTCCAATGATTCCCAATACACCCAAAAGTGGATGGCATAGTCCATCTGTCAACTGGGTTCTTTGACCCACCATAATTTTTGATACCTTGCACCGCAGCACACCTTTTCCGCATCAATTGCCATCGGCTGATAATCTTTCGGTTCTATCCAGGAAACCAGTGCAATGAGAATCAATAACCAACTATCTGAAAATGACTACCCTGCCTAAGTAGCAAGCGTGTTGTCTAGCAAATGATTCAGCAAAAATAGATACCAATTCATTTGCACCCCCTCGGCACACTTCTAGGAATAGGTGACAACACCCAAATTGCATTGTACTGGTCAGTTTCCTCGATCGACTTTGCTCGCCAGAATCCTTGCACCAATGTGCACCACCTGTGAGTTAATGCTATCGATGTGATAAGCACAGCCATCATGATGTAAACAAAAGTGCTCCTTTAGGTGCTTTGCAAGCCTTTTATTAGTATCTCTCCCGTGAATATACTGCAGTGGATCTTCTCCGAACTTTGGCAAGCCTGTGATTCTTGTAATCAAGTCTACTGTAACTGGGATCGGTATATTCAACCAAAGTGTCCCTCCATGAAATAAAGACAACAATTTCTTCATGCACACATGGGATTCATTCAATCACCCAAAATGAGGCATATTGATGATCCCCAACAATCTCAATTGTTCTAATCAACTTGCCCACGGTTGAGGAATCCATCAAATTGGAGCACCAGGCCCTGTCGGGATTAACTCATAGGGATCATCCCTAAAATATTTGATTAGTAGCAGGTCATGGTCAACAAATTTCAACCTTATTAGCATAGGGATGATGTCGACCAAGCACTTCATCCCCTCCACCAGCGGCGGCAATTTTGGTGGATATTTCTTATTGTTGGACGGTTGCCTCAGCTTGGCTCTCGGATGCAAAGGAGTGACATATCCCAAAATTTCATGTACAGAGACACCCCGAGGTGCCATAGACTCAACAACTCTTGAGCTCAATGTTCCAGTCTGTGCAGTTCCTTCTCCTTGCACTCTCGTCGAGGTGCGAGTTTTCCTCTTCTGTGGCGGTGTAGGGCTGGGCCTCTGAGCTTGTTGCTTTCACTTGGGAATGGACGACGAACCAAATGGCATACTCATAATCTCTTCTTCAAAAAACATGGTCCAAATCAGGAAATCGTACTCACTGGAAATATGTATGGCTTCGAGGTCGCTCAGAATGCTTCACGCCTCAACCCTTCAAACCTAAGAATGCACTTCTGCAACACTACTACTCACTCAATAGCTCACACCACACTGCACAATCCCTTTGCTACCTCACACTCTGCTCGCTCAACTAAACAATGCCATCCTTACACATCCTGCGCATTCTTTTATAGCCACCTCTAATACAAAATTCATCATTTCCAAATCTAGCATCACCATTATTACTAAATATGGTATTAATGACACCAGATATGGCGACAATGCTACTCTTCCAACGGTTAGATCAATCATTAATGTGGATCGCTTCAACAAGCACTGCCAACCAATAGGTTTAACTACCTGCATTTATGACTTTATTTGACCACCCCACAGTCGTGCAACTATCGCAAGTGGTCAACCAGTTATCGCTAACAACTTTAACCTTGTGTAGCCTCTCCCCCTGGGCTCGCCTTGCTATTTTGAACTAAAATCTTCAAATTTTTTTTTTTTAGCACCTCAAGTGGTGTGCATCATTGGCCTCAACCTGTAGGGATTTAAGCGACTCCCATTGACAAGCATCGGTAAGACTGCACCATCTAATTGTTGTAATTGAACTGCACCACCAATAGTAATGGAATGAACAATATAGGGACCTAGCTAGTGCATTTGTAACTTATATGGATGCTTGATGAACTTACTCTCGTATAAAAACACCAAATCTCTTGTTGCAAACTATTTTTTCTTAATGTGGCGATCATGCCAGGCCTTCTTTCAATCCTTCACAACCTGCTAGTGGAAGATAGCAATAAAATGGTCTTCTTCAAGCTGGATCAACTACACAACTCATTCTTCTAATGCTTCTGCATCATCCATGCCCGTCCTTGCGACAATGCATAGAGTAGGAACAATATACTCCATGGGCATGACTGCCTCTTACCCATAGACTAGATTAAATTGTTTCTACCCTATTAGTCGTTTACAAGTAGTGTGATAGGCCCATAGCACTGCTGGAATTTTTAGGTCCCATTCATCACGGTTAGCATTACATACCTTAGTCAACATTGTCTCCAAGATTTTTTTGAATGCTTCGATGGTCCCGTTCACCTGTGGATGGTATGGTGTACTCCTCTTATGTTGCACCTACAACTCCTCAGTTAGAACTTTCACAGTCTGGTTGACGAAGTGACTTCCCTAGTCACTCGTTAAGATCCTAGGACACCCAAACCTTGTCATGATGTTTTCAAAGATGAACCTCACTACCATTGCAGTAGTACAATCGACAACTGGTGCAGCTTCTGCCCACCTAGTGAGATAGTCGATTGCAGTGATGATGTATCATGCACCAGTCTGTTTCCCTAGTGGATTAATAGGACCTACAAAATCCATAGCCCATTTATCAAATGGTTGCAGAGTCACCTGTAGTACCAGCGGCATCTCATCCTATCGCGATGGTTTACCGACACACTGGAAGACATCGTAGCTCCTCGCATAGTTTGTGCCAACGTTATGCAATGCAGGACACCATAGTCTGGCATGCAACACATTCTGTGTAGTAGCCCGACCTCCATAGTGACCTCCCGCAATTCCTACATGTGCTTCTTCAATAATGGGACCTTGCTCATGCAGTAAAATACACCGTCACAAGATTTCATCTAGTCCAAGCTTATATAATTGTCCCGTAATTAATTGAAAATCAGAAACCTTTACGATTAGCTGCTTCTTTTGGCCAGTCGACATGTCCTCCAGGGAAACACCAGTGGCCAAAAACTGAAAAATTGGTGCATAGTGATCATCTGCAATGTTAACACAGAACAATTGCACATCTAGTAATCCATCATCAATATTGGTCGGCTCTTCCCCATTCTCGATGCGAGACAGATGATCAAGGCCAGTGTTCAATCACCCTGGCTTTAGAACTATTTCAAAATCAAAGTCCTAGAAGAGTAACAACCATTGATAGATCTACCCCCCAACACATGCTTATTGACCAGGTATTGCAAATCAGAATGATCAGTGAACATCTTGAAATGTTCACCCAACAAGTAGTGCCAAAAATTTTGCAATGCATAAACCATTGCCAATACTTCCCTTTCTATTGTTGTATAATTTTGTTCAGCAAAAGACAGCTTTCTACTCGCATATGTGATCGGGTGATCTAGATCGCCCTCACCTAGTTATGCAAGAATGACCCCCAATGCAATAGATGAAGCATCGACGTGCACATGGAACTCCTTATCCCAATCAAGAAAAACTAGTATGGGTGTAGAGGCCATCTTACCTTTCAAAGTGTCCAAAATTCCTTGAAATTCCTGAGTCCATTCATAGGTTGCATCCTTCTTTAGTAGTTTCCCCGTGGGGGCAGTAATCACAGCATATCCTTTAATAAACTTGCGATAGTATCTAGTAGGCCCTAGTGTGGCCCGAGTCATTTTGACATTAGTCGATGGTGGTAAACTAAGGATTAGTGTGATCTTCGTCGGGTCGACCAACAAACCTTCTTTGCAAACAATGTGCCCCAATAACATGCCAAATGGTGCACAAAAAATACACTTTTTAGAGTTCAAGGTGATCTGATGTTGTCAACACCTTTCCAGCATCAGCCGCAAGTTGTCCAAATGGTCCCTAATGAGTCCATAGACAGTCCAATCATCCATATACAACTGTAGGAACTTTTGAATAAAATCTTTAAATATAGCGACAACTACGCGAGAGAATACTGCTGGTGCATTATTTAGCGCAAATGGCATGACTATATATTGCAAATAAGCTCACTCAGTGACAAACATAGTCTTATAGTGATCCTCCTTCGCAATCCGGATCTGGTGTTATCCCGAGAAGCCATCCATGAAAGAATACATCTCCTGGTCACCTACACCTTCAAGAACTTTGTCTGTAAAAGGGGTGGGGAATGGATCATGTACACATGCATCATTCAACTTCATTAAGTTGACACAAATGCAGATTTCTCCTATCTTTTTATCCTGGACCACCATAGGACTTATCCACTCGGATTATTCCACAGGCTTGATGATCCCAGCATCAAGCATCTGGTCAATTTCGGCCTTCACGTGGTCCTTGTATTGTGGATTCAGTCGATACAGCCTCTATCGCAATGGTTTGGCATCTGGTTTCAACATGATTTTCATTTCCCCTAGGTCTCCTAAAATTCCCTTCATCTCTAAAAACCATGTCGAAAAAAGGTCCTGGAATACATGTAGCAGGTTTGTGATCCTATCCATGGTCTCCTCATCCCAATAGTCTCTGACATTGGAAAATTTTGAGTTCTTTGTCGACCCAGTGTTAAATTTCTGGATCTTCAGTGGCTGATTCATCAAGTCCGTCAATATGTCGGGGGATGCGACCGTCAATATGTCGGGGGATGCGACATCACGGCTTCCTTTGAACTCTAGAATATTAGCATTCTGCAACTCATCGTCATATTCAAGTTCCCCCGACAAGTTGTAACAAGCCATCATGGACTGGATTGAACAATGCAAATGTGGATCAACTGGATAGGAGACAAGGGTGACCTTGAGTACAATGTCATGGATGATATGTAAATAATTGCATACCTCTAGGTTGATGTCCTGAAAACTATATGTCTGTACAAAACAAGAAGACAACTCCTCCCAAGTGGTGATAGTCCTGCGCAACTCTGCAGCCACGTACTAGGATATCAGCATTTATTCCAGAGTGTGAACGAAAGCATGGACCCATTCATCTCTACGTCGTGATGTCAATAAAGTTTGACACTCGATTAAATGACTGATGGGATCATTTCATCCATCATATCTCCCAGCATGAGAGACCTATAAATTGCTGAATCAAACCATCATCAATCTGTGGCACTATTCCCAATCATGGATCATCTGTTTGTGTGTCCCCCACCATCGAGCCAGAGTAGCCTTCAGTGCTACATCAAGAAATAGTATCCTTTGTGGTTGAACAAATTTCTCCTCAAATTCCTGAAAGAAATCTGATAGTCCTGACAGTCCTTCTTAAATTGGCAACACAACAGTCTCAGTCGCAACATGCTAGAGAGACTGTGTAATAAACCCGCATTTCTTGAATGATACTTCATGCAACCAATTCTGCCAATTTTCTAGAGTGTCTTCAGAGTCAAAGGACACAAAACTTGTGCTACACCATCCAAGTTCACCATCAACAATAGGATGGATATAGTATTCACAGATGTTATAAGCGTGATCCCAACTTCTCCTGACTTCATCCTTTACAGGTTCAATATATCACCGTCCTTCCTGAGGGTCCATAGGAGAAATGACCTTGACATCCCAGTTTTCAAATGCCATAACTCATTTTTTGAAGTTGATAACTGCCATGCTATCATTGGCGCATCCAATCCCTAGCAGCGTGGGATAGGAACCACCGTCTTCTATGACTTCTATCACATCAAATTCAGCATGCATTTTCATACCTTCAATGTCAACAACCAAGTTTGAAATACGACCCATGGGTTGAACCTTTGCCTGATTTGCTAGTCATAGCTGTACCGACAACCATCCCAATGTTGGATTTCCCATCAATTGCCAGGTTTGCTTGGCCAGAATGTTTACATCTGATCCAAGATATAGAATGACCGAGTCGACCTCATAATCTCCAATCTAGATATTCATCCTCATCTCCTTTCCTATCTTCCTTTTTTGCAAGGAATTCGCAGCAGAATCCTTCACTGTCGTATCTGGGTGGTGTAATAATGTCGCAAGCTCAACAAAGGCTTCAGAGTCCCTTTCTGGTGATAGACAACTCTCAAAGAACTTTTGCAAGGTACCATGATGTCACAATGGTCTCGTCTGTACAAATGGATCAAAAGAAAATGGCATATCAACAATTGGTAACTTACCCGGATTTCGCCTGATTTCATTCTTTGCGTCGAAGAAGGTATCTTTCTATGTCGCAATATCAACTGTGACCTTTTTCTTACTAGAAAGCTGAATTTACAGTCATGGTACATCGTCTCCAATTTTCATACCAGCACGAGTGACAATCCCAACATTGACATCTTTCATCCGCGGGTCGGCCTGAATAGTGGCAACCATTGATCCTGTTTGTGCCAGAAATTGTTTCCATGCTACAAAGAAACAAGCCAACACAATATCAAATATTCAAACAAGCAAACTAGGTTTTAGGGTTTCTAAAAGGTTGTTCTAGTTGTAAGTTTGGTGACTGAAGGGAATACATTCATGAGCCAAATAGGAATTGAATCATAAGCAAAGAAGAACTGCATAATATAATTACCAATATCCAATCAGAACATGATATTGAAGTTCATTCACAACTGACAAGCACTACCAGCATACAAAACATAAACCAGCAATGAATTTCTCAATCATGTAACTAAACAAGTTAAAAATGAAGCCAAAACACAAACTGAAGGGTGTAAAGGATCATATATTTCATAATTCTATTCAGCAAATACACATGAGATTTATAGTACTTAGCTCATAAACAAGTCACGGACCTCCTTAAGGTAGCCAAAAATCGAACCCCTTGTTCTCTTTTTCATCTACCTAAATATTGTTTCTCAAAAAATTAGTTAGGGTCTAAACCCTAACTGTCTTCTGCCTACTCATCAATGGGATAATGTAAAAATTATAATTTACAAAATAAAGTTTTTCTCAAAAAACATAACAAGTAACTGCCTAACTAAAGTATTTCTAATAAAAAACATAACAAGCAACTGCCTAACTGAAAATACTCAAGGGTCCTTGGTAGCTTCTGCCAATAAGGCTATTCCATCCAAAGCTTGGGCCTTTTTCTTTGCTTTTTGTTGTTCAGCTTCCATCTTTCTCAATCTTTTAGTAAGTTCTTCATTCTGCTGCTGTAGGCTTTTGACAGTCTGCTTCAATTCTGCACATTGTAAATCTGTGCTTCTCTTCCTCTTCAGGGCCTCCTTGGAAACTGCAGTAAGCTCTTGATAATGATCATTTACTTCTTGTAAATCCTCCATGAGTCTTCTATTTGCTAGGATTAAACCATCATTTACTTCCTGCATGTAATCCATTTGATGCTTATATTGTCTGATGGTCTTTTGCATATTCTACTTTTCTGAGTCAAAATCCTTCCCTGTTGTGATATCCTGTATCTCATTGGGCGGCCATGGGATATCTAGCTTTCTGAAAATATCTTCATCCTCCTGTAGCAGCTTTGTAGAAACACTAGGAACACTTGGAATTTCTTGAGTGTCTGTTTTATCAGGTGCATTTTCATCCATTAGCATCTTATTTTCTGAATAAGAGGCATCCACTTCTTCTTTCTGCTGCTCCTTCAACATTTCATCTCTTAATTCCAGAAACACAGCTGATAGTTTAGTTTGGGTGAGGCTAGACTATTCTAATGTCTTCAAAGGTTTCTTTCCTTTACTTTTACCTTTGCTAGATTCTAGGTTTTCCTCTAAAGAAGAGGTATCGATCATGGTGACCTCTGCTATGTTTAATTTAGGGTTTAAAAGCTTTTTCATATTCAGCCTCAGTTTATTTTTAGGTCTGGTTTTTTGTCTCCATTCTGAGGCAAGTTCTTTCACCATCTTCAAATTTTTTTCTTGATGTCTAACTGTGGCTAACTCCATTGCTTTAACTTTGTTCTTCTTTTTCTTTGACCTCTCTGCTTTATCCTCTTGACTGTAGCATTCTTTGTGTGTGTCAACCCTAGACTCAGCATGGACTGTCAACTAATCTCCTTCTAGAAAATATCCTTCATCTTCAGATAAAATAGTAATAGGGCTTCTTTGTTGGACCTTGGCCTCCTCTTCCTTCACTACAACTTTCTATGTGACAACAATTTTCTCATTAATGAGAGTTTCTGTTGGTGCCCTATTTTGCACACGCTGATCTTCCTTTTTTAGAAACAGTGAACTTTTTCCCTTATTATCAGCTGAAGGCTACTGATGTTCATAGTCTCCCTTTGAAGGCTCTGTCACTTCTTCAAGTTTAACTTCTTTTTTACCTTCAGACTTGACTTTCTGTCCTAGTTTTCTAACTAGGGTTTGCCCCTTATCTACATGTTTTTTGGTTGGCTTCTCTTCCTGCTTAATTTGGAAACCAGACCAAAAGAGGAAATACTCCCATGTTTTTCCTTCTCTTTGCAGGACAGTACTGATAATCAATTTGATCAGGGCCATGATGGAAAATGGACTGTGTAGTGTGATCCTGATGCTCCTTAACCCTGCTTGACATCTTCTGCAAACTTTTAAACAAGAAGAAAGGAAGACTCATCCTAGATTCACCAACAAGGTGCTATAAGAACCTAAAATGATACTTGTATACAAAAGCATACCTCCCTTCACAGGTGATGTAGCTTTGTAAGACTTTGATGGGCTCCACCCATTCATCTCTGAAATTTTCGATTAATACTCCTTTGCTCCAGTCTAGAGTAATGCCAGGTAAAAGGTACCTTTGGTCATTGAAGGTGAAAGGCAACTTTTTGAACCACATTTCTCCTTCATTTCTGACTCCTATAGCTTCAGCAACTAGCTCCACAGTCAACTTAAACTTCATAGTATCAAATACTACTATGTCCTGGTTATAGCATTGGGAAAATTTATAAGAGACCTCGGTGTTATAGCCATCAATCTTCTTGAAGAAATCCAACCAACCAGCATTCTAAAAAAGCTTTGCACAACCTGGAAATTGGTCAATCCATTTCAACTCAGTGGGCTCAGCCCTGTTGGTCTTGCCACTTTTTCCCATCTGCTTTCAATGACTGAATGTTGTTTCTGTATGCTTTTAGAACCCTGTCAATGTCCTAACAGCCCTTTCTCTCTCAAGCTCTCAGAATTTTTACAGTCTGTTCTATTTTGAATGCAGGAAATGTTTTACACTGATATTAGGTAATTAGGTCAACAGAGTACCAAAAAATCTTCTCACAAAGCTGCTGCTGAGTTTAACTAACATCCAAAATGTTCATTTCAATGCAAGACCATATTTAGAATGCATGGAAACATATGTGTATTGTGATTCTGCACAAATAGCACCCTTGGCTCCTTCTAATGCCACTAATGAACTGTCTCCTTGCAATAGGGATTATTCCTTAATTCTCTCAACTGCTTACTTCTTAGATTCAGAATGTGATTGTTTAAATAGAGCATGAGATGATATGAGAGCAATCTTGTATGTACTAATTTTTCTACTTTAACTTGCATTTAGCACAAAACCACTCATCCTTTGGCACCTACTCAGACAAGGTCTGCATGCAATTGACATGCTTAGCTAACTCCTTACATTGCTTACAGATAACAAGTGATTCTATGAAACCCTGGTCGCCATAAACAATCCAGACCTTCAACCTACCCTACTTGCTGGTCTTGACAAGGAAATTGTTCAATGTAACAGTTGTTTTTCAACTTATAACTTGCCCAAACATTTAAATCCTTTTAGATTGATATTTGATCGTAGGGTGTTTGTTTACAACATAAATTTATGTTTTTCCTAATCAATTTTGACATAAGCAGTTTTAATGGAAAAACCCTAATTTAGCTGCCACGACTAAGTTTACGCGGAATACCTCATTCCCGTCCTGCTGCAAACATTTAAAATCGATCCTTGAACTATCTGATCATCGATATTTAACTATCCAAGTGTCTTCAAGTCTTCAGTTTGCTTCCAGCTAGCGCGCTGAGAAAGCCCTAAATCTCCTCTGTAACTGCAAATTCTAGATTTTAAGCAGATGTCCTCATTCCGCTTCGCCTCCAGCTTCGTGATGCATATGTGGAGAACTTCCTTCCCATCAAACTCGGCTCGTACCTCTAACTGTCATGATACGCTGAGCCCTAGCTGCTGATTACCACGATCTCATTCACGTCACAAACCACACCTGTTTGCATGATCATTTCTACTGAAACACGTATCAAAACCCTTTACACATGTGATTAGTCATGTAGAAATAGAAATCATGAGAGAATTCAGCTTTAAAATCTGTGATTTTAATGCCCACGATATTCTTGTAGCACTGTAGTGTAAAATTTCAGTCGTTGCGCTACAAGAATATTTCAAATTCAAATTTGGCGTTGTTTTAGTCATTAATTCCAATTTAAATAAGGTTTATATGATAAACCTTACCCTTAGAGTATATTTGTGACATCCTTAATCAATATAAGTCCTATAGAACCCTTCAGAACCTAAAGAAACAAAAAATAATAAAAACCTAAAGGCAAAACTCAAAAATTTCACTTAAAACCAAAAATTTTCTAAAGTAAGTAAAAGAGCAAACTTAAGCAAATGAGCAAACTTAAAATAAAAATGACAGTCAAAATATAAAGTTGAAGAAAAAACGTTCATGACTTAACAGATCCTTGATTCAAGTTCAATGGTGGGTTCTGATTCAATGGTTGATTCATCTATTGGTTCTATGTCTAAGGCAAGTTCTGATTCTGAGTCTACTATGGGACCTGGTTTTGCATTATCAGCTAGTTCTGTACTTGGAATGCAGGTTGATTCTGATTCTGCATGTTCTGTAACTGAGGAATATTTCCTGCCTGCCATTTTGCAATCAACTAAGGGTAGCTTTCAACATTATTATTTTTGGTTGCATAGTATGTACACTATGCATGAGGGAAATCCCTCTGGTAATGCCCAAATACCCCACAGGTGTAGCACTGGATTGATTCACGACCTTGTCCTCCTCCTTGACCAAATCCTCCTCCTCATCCTTTGAACCCTCCACAGAATCATCCTCGGACTCCTCCTTGCTAAAACTATGATTGGGCCATCTGTTGCTGCGGTGGGTTGGGTTACTGCTAGCCATAGTGCGTAGCTTAAACATATTGTGGTTGATTATACTGTAGTCACGGTGCCTGGTTATATTGTGGTTGTGCCACCATTTTCGGCTAAGGTGCAAACTTCAGCTATGCTATAAATTGTTGCTGCAATTGCATGGGGAAAAACTACAATGGAGGTGGTGGTGTATATGACACTTGTGGTTTTTCTTGCACTATCCGGGGGTCCTCACCTTTCACAAAGTATGAATCATACTTCCTTTCATGGAGCAAATCATAAGTGTGGTATTTTTTGTCGTCATGTCCAACTGACCGACAAAATGTACAGTACAAATTTTTTTCCTTGGAAACCATCTTCTGCATGTAATCACAGTTCTCATGTCGATGCCCATAGACCTGACATATGCGACACCATGGTACACCAGTACAACTCATCGGATTCGGGCCTCCTGAGAGCAAATAGTTCTAAAACATCGGACATGTGTCCTTGGTATATCCATCCGCATGGAAACGGGTGCACCAAAGATCATTGCTATATTCCTTGGCCTTTTTGATGTCTTGCAATTGGAGCGTCAAATTGGCCAACTGTGCTTGAATCTGGTTCATTCCGACAGCAAATTCTCCTACTGGTGATGCCTCCAATTTCATCGCGGTCTCCAGATCCTCGCTCTGTGTCGCAATATTTTGTTGCATTAGCGAATGTCTAATATGCAGGACAAGCATGGAGATGAACAATTCCTTGTGTTGAACATCATTCATATGAAAACTGACCCGAGAGATCAATTTCTTAAACCACTGATCAAAGTCCCAAATCATCTCAATGGGGAACTGTTTGATCTCCTTCAATTCAGTGATATATTGAGCCTCAGATTTTGGCTTTTTAAATTCTTCAAATAACCCCGTTTGGATCTCATCTAATGTCTTCGTGGTACCTCTTTGAGGGATCCACATGAACCTCATGAACCATTCCAGCACACGGACCCTTAGAGTAGTGGCCAGCTGACTTTTCTAAACATGATCATCGACAGTTTGTCGGGAGGTCCAGATCACCTCACATAAGAACCAGTATTGTTTTCGATCATCAGTGCCATTCCCATTGAATATTGATAACTTCATTTCATCTCCCACCATTCTGGGCCTTCTTCCTCCTGCTGGTGCTCTATTACTAGACTGTTTCTAACACATTGGGCAAGTTGACGTAAAGTGTGTATTGTTTCCTTGAGTTGGAGTAGTGCACGGAGGTGTGGGAACGTTACTGCTGGGGTTCTGTAATGTCCCGGTTTTGACCCCGTTACATTAGATGTATATGATGTATAAATTGTAAAAGATCATGGTGTGGAGCTAAAGGCCAAGGCCCCACCATTGATCGGTAATGCTATGTTTTGGATTAAATTGTCACCGATGGCATATCGGGGCATGTGGAATATATTATGTTGGTCATCATGTAAATATGCATCTATAATTAAAATGAAAACAACCAGCTACGGTCGCGGCAACTAAATCGAATGGGGCATGATTTTCCCAAGGATAAGGATGTGGAGGGGATTTTGTCAATCTTGAGCCAAAAAGGGGAAAAACCCATGTGTCTTATTCCCTTGTTTTTATGTCCAACCACTCTCATTGAAGAATTACTGCTGGTGGTTGAAGCAGTTAATGATTTTGGGGGCTGGGGTGGCAAGACTGTTAGTCCTCACCCACACGCACACTCTACCCACGATTTTGGCTGTTCATCTCCTCACGCAGACATTCATCTTCACTCCACGAGTTGCTAAACACCCACGAACTGCAATTTGCGTCCTTCCTGTTGCTTGCTCATCCACGGACAAAAACAGAGCTGCTTTTCCTCATGCAGGGCCTCCATTGTCTGTTCCTTTCCTTGCTGGGTCGGATTGTTTACCCATGCACAGGTATTCTTCTATTTGGGGCACACATAGTGAGCTGAGAGCCGTGCTCTTGCATCCACATCTGACTGTGAAGGATTCACGTTTTTGGCTGTCTCACAGAATATTTGGGTCGTTTTTCCCTGCTGTGAGGGGTGCTCACTGATAGATTCGGGGCTGTAGTTTTCCCCAGGTCGTGAATGTAATTACTGTTACATTTGGGGGGCTGTTGTAAATTCGAGTGAGAGTCATTTTGGCCACGATAGGGCCAAGAATGACTCAGGAATTCGTTTTCTTGTTTAGGCTGTGACAGCTGACTTAATTGCTGGAGTGCAATCTTTGGTCTTTGAACTGTGAGAGGAGCAGGGATGTTGGCTTAGATTTGCTTGATAAACCTGGTGGCTGGAAACCACACAGACAGAGCTAGAGGGCTGGCCTTCTTCTCCATCACCCCTGAATAGAACTGGAAGGGAATGCAGGGCCAGAGGGACTATCTAGCAGAGAAGGGACTGATTCCTTGTGTTGGGCGTGGATGGGTGTCTTAGAGGTCAGGCTAGTTCTGGTGTAGGTGTCCTTGGCTCTGTAATGAGCTCACCAGCTTAGCAATTTGCCTTCTCCAACTCCTTAATGGCCTGATAAACCCAACTCTGTTGGATTGGCTGTGTGTTTTGTGTATCCTTGGCTACGTGTACGCCTGTTGTTCCCTTATTCCTTGGATAATCATGCCCAGCTCGGGGGTGGCAGCGCTGCTGAGAGATTAAGGAGCACACTGGCCTATGGTTGGGTGGAACGTTGCAGCGACGTAGCTGGTTGCGAATCGAATTCATCATAAGATAAGTGATCTTGTGTATTTTACCTCTGCAATTCTATATTTACTGTTAATGAAAATGAAATGAACATGTTGAATGAATGCTGGCTTAAATGTATGATGTTTCCGCTGTGTATGATAGTTGATTGCATCTGTGCATGATAAATGTTCATGTGTGTATGTTAAGCATTCTATTTTATGCAATTTTTAAGCCTGTACATGTTCATGGGCGGAAATCCTGGGTGCTTTAGAGCATGTAGTCGCGTCCTCTACGCCGGTCGGAGGCATGGGGACGTGAAAGCATGGTATCAGAGCTTTGGGTTGCAGCAATGGGCCTCTATGGGCCAAGAAAGAGCCGTTGATAGAGGATAGAATTACCCTCTATGTCCAGCAGAATAGCAGTGAGCAGACGGACTCAGAAAAACGATCTAAGTGTTGAGCGGTTGGGCCATTAGAGGAATTGACTTTCGCCGTTGCGGAAGGTTCCACGAAGTTCCCGTCCACCGTTGCGGAAGACCAAACCATCAAGTCTTACGATGGGAGATCCCTCAAATCACCGACGCGTCAGAAGGATTCATGGAGTTAACCTCCACTGTTGCGGGAGAGACAACGATCTTCCCCTCCGCTGTTGCAGACGGCGAAGAGAACCCGTATCCGACGTGAAAGTTGTCTGACCGCCGACTAGAGCTACATTCGGTGGGAAGAAGAAAATTTGAAAATTTGAAAATTTGAAAATTTGTCTAAGTGTTGGAGAAATTGGAAGGGAAAGTGGTCCGACGTCCGACGTTACAAGAGTCCGTCAATGTCCGACTGTCAAGTGGTTCTAAGTGCTAAATCGGAAGAGATGGTGAAGTGGGCGTTCGCTGTTGCGGACGAATTGGTGAAGTTTTCCGTCTATCGTTGCGGAAGCCAAATCCATTTGGCTTCCGATGTGAAAGTCCGCCGACGTCCGACGCAAGTGCCAAGGCGGAAGAGGGATTGTTCCGGGAGCCGATTCGGCGGGAGAAAGAATGGAAGAGGAGCCGATTCTGCGGAAGGATTGGAGCTTCCGAGAGCCGTCGTTGCGGCTGCCTAAATGACTAAACCACCTGAAGCACAAAGGCTTCCGATAGCCGATCAGAAAGATAGCTGACAGCCGATCCTGCACAGGGAAAATTTTCGTTTTCGGTGGAATTTTTCCAGCAGACTTTGACTGTTCCTTAGTGAAATTTTGAGTTGTTTTACTGAGAATTTTCAGGGGATAAAATGAGAAAAGAGGCAGCGATCTAATGCGCCAGATTGCGTGAAAACAAATGTTTTACAAAAAAAAAATGAGGGCACTACCCTCGACCCTCCCTGCAGTGGCGCAGGGAAGCCACAAGGGGGCAAGCCCCCTTGACCCCCATCGTCCCCTTTATATACGTTCTTGGATGAAGAAAATTTTGTGTGGTTGGGAATTTGTAATTTTATGATTATTTCCGGAAAAGGTAAATGATTATGATTTATATCAATGTTATGCATCTAACAATTGTGTTGTCATTAACACGTCTGCAGAGTCATAGTCAACTTCCAGGGAAGTATTCCAGGTAGTGCAGTTGATAAACTAGAGGTGGTTCAGTATGAGAACCCATGACGAGTATGATGCCCAGGATTCTGATGAGCATGCCCGAGATGCCATGGGAGAAAATGTCCGTAATAGAAATGATGACATAGAGTCTAATGGAAGGAGATTCCAAGAGACCCCGTCAGATGTTGCAGCTACCATGAGAAGCTTGATTAAAGCCCAGGAAGAGCAGCATCAGTTGAATGCTACCATGTTACAGAGTTTGACAGACTTGCATAAGAAGATAGACTCTAGACGAGGTACAACAAGACCAGAAGGCAGTAAGAGAAGTACTAGGAGAAGGAGAAGGACTCCTAGTGGATCATCTGATTCTGAAGAATCTAGTGGGGATTCAAGTTCATCTTCCCATAAAAGAAAAAGAAAGAGACACCATAGGGATCGCTCTCATGATGAATTTAAGAAAGATAAACCTCCTACATTTGATGGTGAAGTAAAGACTGGACAGGAAGCTGAAGCTTGGCTTCTTGGCATAAAGAAGTACTTTCAAGTACATGACTATTCAGGAAACATGAAGGCAAGAGTTGCCATATTCAATATGAATGGAAGAGCATCCATTTGGTGGGAACACTTCAAGCAAGTGAAGAGGATCAGTGAAAGGAGACTTAAGTGGAAGTAGTTCAAGAAGTATTTCAAGCAGAAATACCTATCTGACAGGTATTACGATGACAAGATTAAGGAGTTCCATGAGCTGAGATTGGGACAGCAAACCATGGAAGAGTATGCAAATAAGTTTTTGGAGCTGTTGAGGTATGTTCGGTACATCAGAGATGAAAAAGTGAAGGTCCAGCGTTTTCTGAGTGGATTACCTCAGTCTTATAAAGATAGAATTGAGTTTTATGAACCTAGAACTCTTGAAGAAGCAATAACAAAGGCTAAGTATTGCTATGAGCAAAGCAAGGGTAAACCTGATTACCATAAGGCATGGGAGGAAAAGAAGAATGAGAAGTTTGACCAGAGAAAGAAAGGTTTCAAACCTTCTAGCTTCAGGAATCAGCAGAAGCAGCCATCCCAAGCTGCGAGTAAGCCAGTTGGAGTGGCCGGAGAAAAGCCTAAAGATCCACAACAGATTAGAGGACCACTTCAATGTTGGAAATGTGGAGGACCCCACATGCGTAGGAATTGTCCACTCGAGAATGAGAGTGCAAGGCCAGCTTATAATGTTCAAGAAGCAGAAACAGTGGATCAAGTAGCAAGGGAAATCCCTATGATTTATGTAGCACTAGAGGACCGTCAGGCAGATCACCAGTCAGCTGTAGTTGAAGTTGCAGGTAAGATTGCTGAGCAATCTGTTTCTATTTTGATTGACCCTGGTTCTACTCACAGTTACATTACTCCTAGAGTAGTGGATATTTGTGCCTTTAAGAAAGTAAAGCATAGGAAGTCTTGGTTAGTTCAGCTAGCCACTGGAACTAAGAGAAAGGTCAGTGAAGTGGTAGAGAAATGTCCATTGGTCATGAATGGATTGGTCACTCGTGTAGATCTGAATGTTCTACCGCTTGGTTCCTATGATGTTCTCATTGGAATGGATTGGTTAGAAGCTCACAGGGTGAAACTTGATTGCTACAATAAGACTTTTGAATGCATGAATGAAGAATGGAACCTTGTAGTCGTGAAAGGTATTCCAAAGGTGATTTCAGTATGGCAAGTTTCAGCAATGCAGTTAAAGAAGTTCTGTAGGAAGGGTTGCCAGTTGTATGCAGCTCAGATTTTGGAGGAAACGAGAGATGAAACTCCTAGGTTGGAGGACTATCAAGTGTTATAGGAATTCAGGGATGTGTTTCCTGATGAGATTCCAGGGCTTCCTCCAAAGAGGGACATTGATTTCACAATTGAACTTATGCCAGGAGCAGCACCAGTGTCCAAAGCACCCTACAGGATGAGTACCCCGGAGATGCTAGAATTGAAGATGCAATTGCAAGAGTTGTTCGAAAAGAAGTACATTCGCCCGAGTGTGTCTCCTTGGGGAGCACCGGTTCTGTTTGTAAAGAAGAAAGATGGTACGCTCAGGTTATGTATTGATTACAGGCAATTGAACAAGGTTACTGTGAAGAATAAATACCCTTTCCCTAGGATTGATGACCTCTTTGACCAAATGAGAGGAGCAAAGGTATTTTCCAAGATTGACTTGAGTTCTGGTTACCATCAGGTAAGGATCAAGGATGAAGACATTCATAAGATGACCTTTAGGACAAGGTATGGGCATTATGAGTTTGTAGTGGTACCATTTGGCCTCACCAATGCACCAGCTACATTTATGTGCCTTATGAATAGTGTCTTCAGCAGGTATTTGGATAAGTTTGTGCTTGTTTTCCTTGATGACATTCTTGTTTATTCTAAGAATGAGGAAGAGCATGAAGAACATTTGAGATTGACATTGAATTTGCTTAGGGAGCATCAGTTGTATGCAAAACTGAGCAAGTGTGACTTCTATAGAGATAGAATTCAGTATTTGGGTCACATTATCTCAGAGGAGGGTATATCTGTGGACCCTAAAAAGATTGAAGCCATTATGAATTGGCCTACTCCAAGAAATGTCACAGATATAAGATCTTTCATGGGACTTGCAGGATACTATAGGAGATTCATTGAGGGATTCTCCAAAGTTGCACATGCAATCACTTCTTTGCGAAAGAAGGGGATGAAGTTCGAATGGACATTGAGGTGTGAAGAAAGCTTCCAGCAGTTGAAGAGTCTTCTCACTAGTGCACTAGTATTGAAAGTTGCAGATCCAGAAAAAGATTTTGTGGTATGTACCGATGCATGTGGACAAGGGCTTGGAGGAGTCCTTATACAAGACAACCATGTGATATGTTATGAGTCAAGAAAGCTGAAGGAACATGAGAAGAACTATGCCACTCATGATCTAGAGCTTGCAGCCATAGTACATGCTCTCAAGATGTGGAGACATTACTTGATGGGCAGGAGATTTGAGCTCAAAACAGATCATTGTGGACTGAAGTATTTATTTGATCAGCCTACTCTGAATGCTAGGAAAGCAAGATGGCTGGAATTTGTATGTGAGTTTGATTTCGAGATCAAGCACATAAAGGGAAAGGAAAATAAGGTAGCTGATGCGCTCAGCATGAAAATGAAGGAAATGCATGTGGTATCTCTTAGTATTTGCCAATCAGATTTGAAGCAGCAGATTGTTAGTCATGCTGCTGGAGATGAATTATATGAGCAGGTAAAAGACAAATTGCAACAGCAACAAAGTCTTGAGAAGAGGTATGAGGGATATAAATTGGAAGGAGATGGGATTCTCACTTATAAAGGCAGAATTTATATTCCGTATGTAGCAAATTTGAGGAGAATTGTTATGGATGAAATCCATCAAGCTCCGTATTCGGGACATCCAGGATATCAGAAGACAATTGCTACAGCTAGGAAGCAGTACTTCTGGCCAGGAATGAAAAGGGATATGGCTGAGTACATTTCAAGGTGTATGAAATGTCAACAGGTAAAGGTTGAGCATCAACATCCAGTAGGTTTGTTGCAGCCTTTGCCAATTCCAGAATGGAAATGGGAAGTTATTTCCATGGATTCTATTACTGGAGTGCCGATGACTTGGAGACAACATGATTCTATCATGGTTGTGGTAGACAAGTTGACTAAGGAAGCACATTTTATACCAGTTAATTCTACGTATGAGGCTGGTGACATTGCAAAGATCTTCATGAAGGAGATATTCAAATCGCACGGATTGCCGAAGGCAATAGTCTCTGACAGGGATGTCAAGTTTACTTCCAACATTTGGAAGGGGTTGTTTGCAGATTTGGGTACAAAGCTAAACTTCAACACTGCATACCATCCTCATACGGATGGGCAGACCGAGAGAGTTAATCAGGTGCTTGAAGATATGCTTCTCATGTATGTGATGGACAAACCAACCAAGTGGGAAGATTACTTGCACTTGGTAGAGTTTGCTTACAGCAATGGGCATCAAGCATCCTTGGGGATGAGTCCGTATGAAGCTTTGTATGGAAGGAGGTGTAGAACACCAGTGACTTGGGATAATCCAGTGAACAGAATTGTGCTTGGACTAGAATTGCTCAAGGAAATGGAGCAAGAGGTTGTAAAGATCAGGCAGAAGCTGAAAGCAGCACATGAGAGACATAAAAGCTATGCAGATAAGCATAGGGTGAACAGAAAGTTCAGTGTTGGGGATCATGTTTACCTCAGAGTGAGGGCAAGGAAGAGTTCCTTGAAGCTTGGAAGTTGTGCCAAGTTGTCACCTAGATATTGTGGGTCGTTTGAAGTGCTTGAAAGAATAGGGCCAGTTGCATATAGACTTGCATTGCCTGCTAGCACTAGAGCTCATAATGTTTTTCATGTTTCTTTGCTTAAGAGATATGTACATGATCATAACCATGTGATAAATTGGGATGTGATTCAGGTGGAACCCGAGGGAGAGTTCTGAATCAAGCCAATGCGCATCCTCAACAGCAAGGTCACAATGCTCCGGAACCGAGCCATAGGTCAGGTAAAGGTGCAATGGGAGCACTTCAGACCTGAAGAGGCTACATGGGAGCTGGAGGATGCCATGCAATTGGGACATCCATTTTTGTTCAATTTTGCGGAACACTGAGGCGATACCAGTGTAGCATTTTGTTCAAATTTTGGTAAAGCACTGAGGACAGTGCTATTGAAGGGGGAGCGGAATGTAATGTCCCGGTTTTGACACCGTTACATTATATGTATATGATGTATAAATTGTAAAATATCATGGTGTGGAGCTAAAGGCCAAGGCCCCACCATTGATCGGTAATGCTATGTTTTGGATTAAATTGTCACCAATGGCATATCGGGGCATGCGGCATATATTATGCTGGTCATCATGTAAATATGCATCTATAATTAAAATTAACACAACCAGCTACGGTCACGGCAACTAAATCGAATGGGGCATGATTTTCCCAAGGATAAGGATGTGGAGGGGAATTTGTCAATCTTGAGCCAAAAAGGGGAAAAACCCATGTGTCTTATTCCCTTGCTTTTATTTCCAACCATTCTCATTGAAGAATTACTGCTGGTGGTTGAAGCAGTTAATGATTTTGGGGGCTGGGGTGGCAGAACTGTCAGTCCTCACCCACACGCACACTCTACCCATGATTTTGGTTGTTCATCTCCTCACGCAGACATTCATCTTCACTCCACGAGTTGCTAAACACCCACGAACTGCAATTCACGTCCTTCCTGTTGCTTGCTCATCCACGGACAAAAACGGAGCTGCTTTTCCTCACGCAAGGCCTCCATTGTCTGTTCCTTTCCTTGCTAGGTCGGATTGTTTACCCACGCATAGGTATTCTTTTGTTTGGGGCGCACATAGCGAGCTGAGAGCCGTGCTCTTGCATCCACGTCTGACTGTGAAGGGCCATTCACGTTTTTGGCTATCTCACAGACTATTTGGGTCGTTTTTCCCTGCTGTGAGGGGTGCTCACTGATAGATTCGGGGCTGTAGTTTTCCCCAGGTCATGAATGTAATTACTGTTATGTTTGGGGGGCTGTTGTAAATTCGAGTGAGATTCATTTTGGCCACGATAGGGCCAAGAATGACTCAGGAATTCGTTTTCTTGTTTAGGCTGTGACAGCTGACTTAATTGCCGTAGTGCAATGTTTGGTCTTTGGACTGTGAGAGGAACGGGGATGTTGGCTTAGATTTGCTTGATAAACCTGGTGGCTGGAAACCACACAGACAGAGCTAGAGGGCTGGCCTTCTTCTCCATCACCCCTGAATAGCACTAGAAGAGAATGCAGGTTCAAGGGACTGTGTAGCGGAGAAGGGACTGATTCCTTGTGTTGGGCGTGGATGGGTGTCTTAGAGGTCAGGCTAGTTCTGGTGTAGGTGTCCTTGGCTCTGTAATGAGCTCACCAGCTTAGCAATTTTCCTTCTCCAACTCCTTAATGGCCTGATAAACCCAACTCTGTTGACTTGGCTGTGTGTTTTGTGTATCCTTGGCTACGTGTATGCCTGTTGTTCCCTTATTCCTTGGAGAATCATGCCCAGCTCGGGGGTGGCAGCGTTGCTGAGAGATTAAGGAGCACGCTGGCCTATGGTTGGGTGGAACGTTGCAGCAACGTAGCTGGTTGCAAATCGAATTCATCATAAGATAAGTGATCTTGTGTATTTTACCTCTGCAATTCTATATTTACTGTTAATGAAAATGAAATGAACATGTTGAATGAATGCTGGCTTAAATGTATGATGTTTCCGCTGTGTATGATAGTTGATTGCATCTGTGCATGATAAATGTTCATGTGTGTATGTTAAGCATTCTGTTTTATGCAAATTTTAAGCCTGTACATGTTCATGGGTGGCAATCCTGGGTGCTTTAGAGCATGTAGTCGTGTCCTCTACACCGGTCGGAGGCATGGGGACGTGAAAGGTTCGATCCTATCGTCCTTCCAAGCATAACCTGGGCCTGGTCATCATCATCATCACAAAAAGGTTGATTTTTCTTGTGCAGCTATTCTTCATGGCATTGCACTTCAATCACAATAGGACCTCCTCTTGTCCTCTACCTCTTCTCTCGAAACCTTTCTCCTCCCCTTCTACAACCACTTGCTTCCTTGGTGACCTTTACATTCTCACCAGAACTTGTGCCCATCTACCCCTTACCTTTTCATGCATCTCCCCCATTCCATCTTGGTGCCTACATCCTCCACACACTAGAGTTCCACTACTCTTGGTCCATCTTCAGAATACCTTTTTCACAGACTAGTTGCTTAATGGCCAGCTGCAGCGACAACAAGAACCTTCCTCGCGGTCCACTAAATAACTCTCTTTCTGCTTCACTAAAGGACTTACTGGTGTCGACTACAAACTCGGTGATGTATCCTTCTAATATACTATCCAACCACACTTCAACTGCCTGTGATGCCTTATTATTGGGTTCTTTTAACTCTTGGATCAACTCTAGGGTCCAAGATGTCCGCTCTCCTCCTTGAAATTTCGTCTTCTTCTTAGTGAACTTTGCCAGCCATTCTTGCAAGAGAACAGGAAATTCACAAAAGAACCATTCATGAAGACTATCATGGATATACCTATCCAGCTAGTGGCCCATTGACAAATTCGGATTCTGATTTTCGTCTTCAGAAAACTCCCACAATTTTAGATCAAACCACCCTTCGATCTTCGATTGAGTCAGATGCCAAAATATATCCTCCTCTTAATAAGAACTCGGTTCCCGACAATGAAACCATTTGTTGGTGAAACCCACCAACAAAGCCTCGTCGACAGGGGTTCCCATTGTGTCGAGGCCCAACCAACACAATCTCCCTAAGCACCGGCCCAGACAAGTTTTACCCTGCCTTGCACATCTGTGGAGCAGACGAGATCTCACGTGAGGTGCTCAAGGGAGAGCTGTTAGAACTAAGTTTTTGACAGTGGGGATGGAGGATATGGAGATCTGATGAAAGGACACCATAACTACTAGATCCAGAGCTTGCAGATGACTTTACAGCTTTTCCTCAACTTGTAGAGTGTATTCCTAACTTATGCAATCATTATAGCATCTTAAAATTGTCACAATATCGTAGAATTGTCCATGAAACTAATCTACTCATAATGCAATAGATAGTAGAAAAAAAAATAGATCGCATCGATATAGCAGCAAAACAGATCGCATCGATATAGCAGAGAGAGACTAAATCACATCAACATTATACCAAAACAACATCATAACAAAATAGGTCACAACATCATAACATACTAGATCGCAACAGTGATAACAGACAAGATTAGTGCCATAATCGTCATATCATATTGATCTTGCGTAAAGGAACCACATTACACAATTCTTCTCCAAAATCGGAGACTGCATACATCAGGAAAAACCCAAATCAATCGCCGATTCATAGGAAATTATTCACAAAACTTGATCGCACTAGATCTTATGTCTCAATTATCCTCAGATGTGATTCTCCTATTCTCAGTTAGTAGCCACTATCTACTTGCAAAATTAGATCTATAAATAGGCTTGTTCCATTACATTGAGGGTCCACTTCTAACTAACTTATAACCGCTAGTGACCTATTACAACAAAACTTGGTAAAATAACATATAAAATATTCAAAGCAGTTATTCTTCCTCCCATCGCACTAATTTGGCCTTGCGCGGTACCATGTGAGGTTGCGTAGCTGCCGTGATGTTACGCAACTCACTTACCAAAACCCCTACCAACAAGGCACCTGAGTGAACCCGACCATATACTACCTGCTTGTCTCATCTGCTAATGGGATTTCTCCCATACATGGCTAAGAACCTATTTTAGCAGAGGTGCCTAGGAAAAACTATGTTAAATGTCTCTTAGTCATCTCTCCCTCTCAAGGAGAGATATGTTCTCTTCTACTCCAATTGCTATGTGGAAGTATTTAAGCTTCATCCTAGGAAGAGGCTCGGTGAGAACATCTGCAGTTCGATCATATGACAAAATATACTGGAGATCAACCGCACTTTTCTACACCATTTCACATATGAAGTGATATTGAATCTCTATGTGCTTTGACTTATTGTGAAATACAGGATTCACTGACATCTACACACAACTTTGGTTCTCATGGTGAATCATGGTTGGCTCTGGAATATGGCAAGACATTCCTGCAAGAAGTTTACAAAGCCAAAGTGCTTCTCAAGCTATTGAACTAGCATCCATATACTTGACCTCTAGAGTACTGAGAGATACTGAGTTTTGATTCCTATTGTACTAGGAAATTCCTACAGAACCCAAACTAAAACAAAATCCTGAAGTTTTATTCATCTTTGTAGTGCATACAGACCAATTCGAGTCTGTAAAACCTTGCAATCTCAAGTCACAATATGAATTATATCGTATATCATATCCCACTGTGCCACATAA
Organism: Pseudotsuga menziesii; assembly: GCA_001517045.1. Taxonomy (NCBI): domain Eukaryota; kingdom Viridiplantae; phylum Streptophyta; class Pinopsida; order Pinales; family Pinaceae; genus Pseudotsuga; species Pseudotsuga menziesii. Next base: position 547,785 of record LPNX010861513.1, read on the forward strand.
GTATATGAGCACATATTTTGAAGCAATCCAATGAATCTGTCTCAGTTCGCACATGAATTGACTGAGGGAATTCACAGCAAAACAAATATATGGTCTTCTATTCATTAGATACATCAAGGAACCAATCATTTGGTGATACATAGTGGGATCGATCAAATTTGAATCTGAATCATAATCTATCAGCTTCTTCAAGTTGCATCCATCGGAGTATCTATGGACTTGTCGTCCAACATTCCGAATTTATTTTGCAAATCCATGGAGTATTTTCCTTGACCTAGGAAAATATTATTCCTCCTTTATCATAATTCTAATCCCAAGAAGTAATATATCAACAATGTCATTGAGAAAGGTTTTCTGGGCATCCATCTGAGACAACTTCCATCCCATAGCTGAAGTATTAGCAATGATCGATCTGATAGAAGTATATCAAGCCAAAGGAGAAAATGTCTCATCATAATCAACTCCCTCTTTCTGAGAGAACCCTTTGGTAACAAATATTGCCTTGTATTTTTCAATTCTCCCATTTTCTCCATGTGCAGCTTCATGCTTCTCTACATTCTACAATATCTATAGTTCCCATCTAGGTATTTTCTATCTTACTGCCATATCTATGGGAGAATCATCTAGCTCAACTGGATCAATGGGACTAGTTGGTTTATTCCTTTTTCCAGACCCAATCTTAATTTTTTGAGGGGTAGATGATCTCATATTTTCATCATTGATCTCCATATATGATCCTCTTCCTTTTCGGATAGTCATTTTTTCTTCAAAATTACATCCTGACTGACTTTTATTTTCCTCAATACTCGGATGTATATTTTCTAATCCTTTCAAGGCTTTCAATATCCCATGGATGTTCCCTTCTTTCCTGGAGGTTGTAACTTGGACACATGAATGTATACTGGAAAGTTATTATCAATCCCAGTGACGACGAGGTTCATCAAGGATTCTTCAATTGTCTTGTTTGAATCACGACAACAGTGTCATCAGGTTCTTATCATATGGAATAGACTAGAATCCTTGACTTTGAGGGATAACTCCCTCTTTCTCTCAGAAGTTTCTTAAGTAAATATTATTGAAGCATCAAATAGACCAACATTCGTGGAAACCTTCACTTCTTATCACCAAATATCTGCATGAGATCATTCTAGGTATGAGAATCACAATTCATGCTTATAGAATATATTTGCTTCTGTTCCATCCCTATATTAATGGGATCACTTGTCATTGTATATCAGGGCATTCCCTACAAGTCAAATCACATCAGATGGTTAGCAATATTTCATAATCAATGTAATAAAAAAATAATGTAGGCAACCTTTTAGACAATGCTTCGACATAACACATGTAAGGCCATTATTTGGATGTTTATGTTATCCATTATAGCATACCATTAAGAGTGTGTACTACTCCAGTATGTTATAAATGCGTTGTTATCCTAGATGGGTTGTGCATCATGATAGGATATTTGACTACCTTAATTTAGAAATGTAGATCTGTGTAAAATATATTCAGAAACAACCATATCTAATCTACTAGAGAAAATACTTATCTTTTGTAGCTTTGTGGGTGGGATCCCACTGCCAGATTCCACTGATATTCATATGATTTCTTAACGATCATCACAGTATGGATTTTCATATCATTTATTAGAAGAAGAAATATTAACGATCGTCCTTCACTGGCTCCTTGTGAGGAGGGTCTTCTTCTATATTAGCAATTGAAACTTCATGCTTCCTTTTATTTGAGCTTCGACAGCTACTTGCATAATTACCGTATTTCTTGCACCTGTAGCACTATATCTGAGATAAATCCTTCCTCTATTATTTCTTCTGATATGAGGGAGGACTTGATCTCATATCTTGGTGCTTGTGATTGAAGGAATTCCTTCCCATTCCCTTTCCTTTCTTGTCATGATATATGAACGCTCGATTCTCCTCAGGTTGAGCACCATGAAGTATTTGGGATGTTGTGATTCTTGTTTCTTCTTGAGTGCATTCTACCCATAGCTTATCAAATTTGGGAAACTTGTGTTAGATTTTTATCATTCAAGATAGCATTATGATCTTAGGATTTTTAACTGAGAGAATAACATGCACAACAATAAACACAAGAGACAAGAGACACAAATAATTTTCCTCGGGGTAAACATATAGGAGAAAACCTCACAACTTCCTTAGAGATAGAATCAGCACCAAAATTAAAACCCAAAAACATAAATATGATCTTTCAATAGCAATAGTCTCTCTCTTGTCCCAGTAACTTCTCTCTCTCACTCATGCGCCCCAATGATTGAGTGTGTGTGTGATAAATAGAGAGGATCACTCTCTATTTATATTCTTTCGTTCACTTGAAACCTACTCCAACATGTCGGCCTCACTTAATAATTACTTACTAGAGCCGACATCTCTAGGAGTTGTTAACACTCAAAAATGGTTAACTACCTCATCTACCCCACTACATGGCTCATTTGTCCCTTTGCCTACCATATTTCCCTGAAAATCCCACTAAAAAGCCTCCAAAAGGCCTAAAATGCCTCGAAAAGGCCATAAAACCATCTAAAATGCCTCCAAAAGGCCAAAAAACCTCTTTTTTCCTCCAAAAATATCCAAAATTCCTCTAAAAATAGCAAAAATCCCCAAAAAGGGAAGAAAAATATAAAATAATGAGGAAAAGGAGGAAAAAACCC
>LPNX010861513.1:550600-583246 GCA_001517045.1 Pseudotsuga menziesii
AGTGTCTAATAACCCTAGTGCCCCACAACTTGTGGGGACTTTACCTCCTCCGACCAACAAGGAGGGTTATCTTTAACACAACGGTGGGGACTATTTCCCCGACTTACAATGACTCACCTAGGGTTGACTTCTCTAGGATAGTCTAATAACTATAGGGCCCCACAACTGTGAAGAATTCGACCCTTGAACAATAGCAGGGTTACCCACAATGACCTTACATGACTTGTTTACATTATAGAACCTCCCGATAGGAACATCAGTGCATGAAATGAGTCAAATACATTACAGACACATCTTGGAATAAACATTGAGGTACAATACATAAGATATATGGATGAATACATTCTGAAGTTACATATGCATCAACACTCCCTCTTAACTAGGAAGGTATTCTCTCGACACAATTTATCATCACAAGTTTTCTTCTCTGTATCATCTGGATCATCATCGAGTCCTTGTCATATTCAAGTCATCTTTATCTTCAAGGCATATTCATCTTCAAGTCATCTTCATCATCGGATCTATATCATCACTCGATCTGGATCATCATCACTCGATCTAGATCATCATCACCGGATCTGGATCATCATCAGTGGATCTGGATCATCACTTGATTTGGATCATCATCACTGGATCTGGATCATCACTCGATCTGGATCATCTCTGGTTCTGGAACATCTCTGTTGGATCATCATTATGAGAGCTATCTCTTGATTCTTCTCGTCACAGGAAGTTCTACAGAGCCATCCCTTTTTCATGCTGGTTGTAGGCCTAGCCTCCATGTAGGTCTTTTCCAGCACTTATATCTGACCCTAAGTCAAAATGGCCTGCCTAGCACTTATATTTGATCATGTAGGAAACAATCCTATAATCATATCAGAAAGGCATGCCCAGCACTCACATCTGACCATGTGGGAACACATCCCACAACCCTGTCAGAAAGGCACACACTCACATCTGACAACCAATGTCAGAAAGGCTCATCACTTACATTCGACCATGCAAGGAACCAATCCTCCATGCCAAAAGGCTCTACACTTGCATCTGACAACCAATGTCAGAAAGTCTTAGCACTCATATCTGACAACCAATGTCAGAAAGGCTCAGCACTTATATTCGACCATGTGAGGAACCAATCCTCCATGCTGAAAGGGCTCTGCACTTACATCTAATAACCAATGTTAGAAAGGCTCTGCACTTACATCTGACAACCAATGTCAGAAAGGCTCTGCACTCACATCTGATCATGTAGGAACCAATCCTACAGTCACATCAGAATGGCCCTCAATCCCAGACTAAGCTTTTTTGGTAACTGACCAAGTGCCTCCATTCCAAGAATGGCATTCATCACTTATATCTGATCATGTAGGAACCAATCCTATAGTCACATCAGAATGGCTCAGCACTCACATATGACATGGAAGGAACCAATTCTCTCACCATGACAAAATGGCTCAGCCCTTACATCTAACCATTGAAGGAACCAATCCTATCACCATGTCAGAATGGCTCTAGGTCTCATAATTTCCCCTTGGAGGGAACCTCGATCTAGAGAACACCAAGATTCTCCCTGAAGTACTCAAACTTCATTTTGGCCATTTCTAGCATAGAATCACATCAAGGTTGGTTACGTTCAAGGATAACCTACGAGATTTTCCAGGACTGATTACATCCGAGGACAAACTACAGGACCGTTTACGTTTGAGCAACCTACGAGCTTGGTTGAGATTTATTCTTGGACAACCTGTCTCATCATTTATGGTAGAAATCCCTCTTTCGAGAGATCTTGATCTGGATCACTGCTCCTCTCTGCATCATATAAAAAATGCAAGTCAGATCAACCAAATCAAATAGTAGTTTTCAAAAGCAACATACTACCTCCCAAATAGCAAGTGGCAACATCTTTTTCCTCAGTTGTACTTAGCGCCATGTAGGACTCCATCTTGCCAAACCAAGAGATCACATTTGATCCCATACTGAAGTAGCACCTTGAAGTGCTCTTCTTATCAATGGCACTACCTTCCCAATAAGAATCCACATAACCTTCTAGGTTAATCTTCTGATTCGCCTCATACTTGAGCCCATAATCAACTGTACCCCTCAAGTACCTCAGAATATGCTTTGTAGCAATCAAGTGAACATGTCTCAATGTGTTCAAAGAAAAGCAAATATATGGTCTCATATTTTTCAGGTATATCAACTAACAATACATCGTGGCATCAACCGAATCTGATGAACCAACACTCAATAGCTTCAGGTTCGATGCCATAGGTGTGGTCATGGCCTTGCAGGCCATCATACCAAACCTCTTCAGGATATCTACTGCATACTTCCCTTGTCCTAGGGATATTCCATCTGCATTCTGCCACACCTCCATGCCTAGAAAAATAGTGCATCAACACATAACAGGAGCATCATTGGTCTTCCGCCTTCAACCTTGAAGTAAAGGTTGGAATCCTCTTTACTCTCAGTAAATCCTAGATCGATCAGTAATATGTCCATCCTCTCATACCATGTCGAACCTCAAGATATTCTGTAGTCACTTCCTCTGAAGCGGAGCATCATACTCCCTCTATCTTCCGTACTCTATGCACCGGAGTGACAAGTAGCTTCCTATGCTACTAATATTCTATGTATCCATATAGGATCACTGGATACCAATATACTCTATCTTGAACCTTTTTCAAAATTTCTTCTCGCACCCATCTGTGAGCTTATCACCCTCTATAGGCTTTCATCTTCAACCTTGTAGAAAAGGTTAAGATCTTTATCAAGCTCATCATGTATGTGTTATCCCATGGGTGTCTTCTAAGCTCATACAAGGCCTTCTTTCATTTGCACACATGATTCTTCCTGTCATGTGTCTCAAATCCCACTAGCTGCAAATGTCTCTTTGTAGTCTATGCCTTCTTTTTGTGAGAAACCTCGTGCTACAAATATTTCCTTGTATCCCACGATGTTTCCATCTACTGCATGATGGAACTACGAACTTCCCTTCACATATCGATACAGCATCCTAAACATCATTCTTCTTGAACTGGTCTTTTCTTTCTTCTTGGTTACTTCTTCATAGCTAGAAGGTTCTGCATTAATGATGTCACTACATTCATCATATTATTCTTCATCTTGAACTGTCATCACTTGTTCTTCGGAGCAAGTCTCATCCTTCTTCACTTGTAGGTGATTATGTATGTGATCTTTCCTACAATTCAAATGCATTTGTATGGTTAGAAACATTTCATAAGGAATATTCATACTGTCAAATTCTTATGCATAAATGTATGGTCATGCAACTACTTTAGCCAATACAACATTCACGAAAACTTTCTAGATTCCTTACATCTCTACCATGACAACATTGAGACTATACACTAATCCAATATGTCAGCAAATAGGTTTCATTCTAGATAAGTAGAAATGGAGAGTTGTATAGCACCATGAGCTACTTACCCATCACATGTATATTAGTAGTATACTGTCATTAATGCAAACATTATATTATGCATAAAACATCATCTGGATATAAACAAATGCATAACAAAAACAATATCATGAAATGTGAATTGAATACTTATCGTTATTTATTTCGTGGGTAGACTCCTTCTTGATCCTTCAGCTTCATCGTCTTCTTAATTCATAATAGCATCGTTTCTTATCTAGATGTTAAGATGGATAAGAGGTTCTTCAAGAGTTGAGTTCTTCGTATTCCTCATCGCTTGAGGTATCTTCAGTTGCTCCCATGTTCTCTTCTCTTATGAGTTGAGCTTCTTCTTCTTTCCAAAGTTTGCTGAAAGTAATAACTTCTTTCTAGCACACATTCCTCGCATGAATGAATCCCATGATCCTGGGAGGCCATTCAAGGTGTCTATCACCACTTCTATATTCTTCACTTCTTCTTTTACCGCGTCAATTTGTTCTTTGATTTGAGAGACCCTTGTAAAGTATGATTGTATGGTCTCTGCATTCTGGATCTTCACATTCTTCAACTGGTCATATTCTGATTTATGTTATTCCCTTCAAAAGCATGGTCAAGGAATCAAACGGTGTTGATTCTATCATGGATCACCTTGTACCATAGGTGTCTTCAGGGAAGACACCTGTGGTACAAGGTGATCTGTGATTGAATCAACAATGATCTTCTTGGCCTTGACCAAGTTCTTCTGGTGTAAGGCTTTTAGCCTCATCTCCCTCTAGAACTGGAACCTATCCACTCATGTCAGTGTCCAATTAATTTTCTTCAAAGAGATCATATACTTCCATGCTTGGAAGTTGTTAAATTCACCAAGCTTATCATCAAGCTAATGTGATAGATCACTTGAAAATGAGAACCTCAAATGAAAGTAGCAAAAGATTAGATCTTACTGATTTGAGGTGTCCATCCTAGTTCCGGAGCTGGTTGATCTAGGGTTTGTCAGAGAAACCCTAATTTTCAAAACTTGGAATCTTTCAGATCTAATTGGATAGAAAGATAGATCTCTTCAATTTGAGCTGTCCAATGTACTCATTTTCTGAAAACAATTGAGGGAAGCTTCGGCAACAGGAAGCCCTAGTTTTCCAATTTCTTCTACAGAAATTCCTGTTACTGTTTCTACGGTATATCTGAAATTACTACTCCTCTGTGTTTGACACTTTTCACTAAGGTATCCTTTCCCTTCCTTGTTCCAACACCATAGGTTTCATCAGAACTTGTTTCACCAATTGGGACTTATGATCATTTTACCAAGGTGACCTGGTACAGGAATTTTCAGAACATCGAAGTTGTACAGACTACCACATGTCACTGTTTCATCTTCTGGGTCTTAAACTTGGACCAAAGCAATTGAAGTCCATTCCCTTTCTAGGACATCTTTCGAAATTTCATTTCGACCTTTGTATCCAAAGATATAGCAATTCTCCCTAGGTGTCTTGTTTAGGGATGAATCCTGGAAGAGGTTGGAATCCTAAATGGGAGGGATCATATCTCCTAGAATAGAGCGAATATGAGGCTGAACTTTGGAGACAGTTTAAATACAGATTTTATATTCGGTCTATGAAATTTTTAGCTCTTGATCCTTCTCCAATACCTAGCTATAGTGAATATACGAAAACTTATCAGTTTTAGTATTTTAAGGTTTTTCCAGCTCTGTGTCAAACTAGGGTTTGACTTTCCCAGAGTTTCACCCAACCAAAAATATTGACCTAGGTCTCTAAACTTCAATTTTAATGAGGAGATCAATCCTATGCCGGGCTCACTAAAAAATTCCTCTTCTATAGAAATCCCTAATTTCTTGCACCGAAAACTAAAAATGCTCGGAATTGAATTCTGCTTGGACAGAAAGATGCATCCTTCAATGGAGAGTCAGCCTAGCATACTTTTGCTGATGGATTGTGGAGAGAGACCCAAAAAGTAAGAATCCCTAGCTTCTGCAGCTGCAAAATGTCTTATTCTCAGGTTATATTTGATACCATGTTATATTTTTATCATTCAAGCTAGCATTATGATCTTAGGATCTTTAACTGAGAGAATAACATGCACAACAATAAACACAAGAGACAAGAGACACAAATAATTTTCCTCGAGGAAGCCATAAAGGAGAAAAACCCACAACTTCCTCAGAGATAGAATCAGCACCAAAATTAAAACCCGAAAACGTAATTATGATCTCCTGACAGCAATAGTCTCTCTCTTGTACCAGCAACTTCTCTCTCTCACTCATGCACCCCAATGAGTGAGTGTGTGTGTGATAAATAGAGAGGCTCACTCTCTATTTATATTATTTCATTCACTTGAAACCCACTCCAACATGTCGGCCTCACTTAACAATTACTTACTAGAGACGACATCTCTAGGAGTGTTTAATAATTCTAGTGCCCCACAACTTGTGGGGACTTTACCTCCTCCGACCAATAAGGAAGGTTATCCTTAACACAACGGTGGGGAATATTGCCTCAACTTACAATGACTCACCTAGGGTCGACTTCTCTAGGATAGTCTAATAACCCTAGGGCCCCACAATTGTGGAGAATTTAACCCTTGAACAATAGGAGGGTTACCCACAATGACTTGGCATGACTTGTTTACATTATAGAACCTCCCGATAGGAACATCAGGGCATGACATGACTCAAATACATTACAGACCCATCCAAGAATAAACATCGGGGTACAATACATAAGATATACGGATTAATACATTCCGAAGTTACAAATACATAAACAACTTGGTCTTACCACTTATATTTGGATGAAATAATCCCAATATGGTGGGAGACAATTTAAGGTGGTCATAACAAGATTCTTTTCTTCAATATTGTCTCCATTAGACTTTATCTTGTCTTGGAGTTCGGTGATCCTCATGAAATATGAGGCAATATTCTCAGACTTCGTCATCTTCATATTCGACAGTTTCTTCCTCAATGTGAGATTCACATTGATATTACTGTGTTCAAATATCTTATTTAAGGTTTTGAACATCTTCCTCGTTGTCGTATTTTCTGATATATTAGGAACCAAGTGGTCTCTAACTGAGTCCACCAAAATACTTCTTGCTTTGGCATCAATCTTCCTCCAGCGAGGTTTGTCTTCTTCAGCTTCTGATTCTGGGGCCTTTGCATTTACACAATGTAATAGGTCATTTTATTATAGTAGAATAAGAACCCTATACATCTAGGGGATGAATTTGGAAGCTCCTTCCAAGCGATCTTCAACCTTAATGCTGATCATCTTGATTGTAAATCTAGATCTGAAACCCTAGCAAAGACTAGGTCAAAACTGAAGGTTGTAGTTTTGGAAAAATGACTCCACAGATAAATGTGCACTAGAGAGGAGAGATGAGAAGTGGTAGAGTCGAACCAAAACTATGGAGTGATTAGGTCAAAAAAATGAAACCCTAATTTATGTTGCAGCTGCAGAATTAGGTCAAAATTGAATTTTGTCTTCACCAAAAGATGCACCCTCCTTAGAGAAAAAATCTGAAGGCTCTTTTTCTGCCAAAATTTTTAGTGAAGACCTTTAAATATGAAACCCTAGTTCTAATAGCTTTCTGACAGAGTTCTGTTAATGGCTTCTTCTAGCACTTCTATGATACCATGTTAGACTTTCATAAGATTATATCAGTATATCTTAACTGCATTTATCAATAGGATCACTAGAAGATAGACAAATCACAAAACAATAACATGAGAATTTTTATCCTGGGAAACCCAGTTGGCAGAAAACCCAACATCCTTCGTTTAGAGATGATAATTCTGAGAACAATGTACAATGAAGAAAGAGAAAATATGTAAATGCTTTCCAAATATAGAAACCCTGAAAATAGTCTTCGTCAGCAATATATGCGAGTTCCTCTCTCCCAAAAAATGTGAACTTCTCTTGTGTTGTCGTTGTGTTGATGTAGTGCTGCTGTGTGGAATAATGAGGAGGGGCGCCTCCTATTTATACATATTTTCCACTAATATTTTAACTAGGTCATCCTTCTCTTCGGGGAACAATAAAAAAAAATTATAATTTTATTTTATTTCTTTTATTGTTGTCTTTTCATTGCAAGGTTTACATTATTCTTTCTAGGGTTTGTACAATAAGTTCAAATCCCATAGGAGGTACAATACAAGTACAATATTAATAGCTTCTGAAGTTGCACAAATTCCTACAAAATTTACTCCTAGCCGATACATACTTTAAAATATTACAATCTGCATGTCAAGAGAGGCTTTCAAGTGTTATAATCCAACCACATTCTCTTGTATATTATAATACTCCCAGAATGGGGAAGGGCATGCTTTTCAAACATTATCATAAGCATATCGACAAAAAAATAATGATTTGTATCCCAACATCAATAGATTAAAAATAATGTGCTCACACCAAAAAATTCAATCGTACCCTCATTTGTCAATTGTGTACAATCATTACAGTCATCAAATTTCCTAAATCATTCTGTCGACCCTTAGTTGTGAATGATTACATCATTTTGACAACTAACTAAACCTAGTTTAAGAATTACCTCTACAAAAAGGACAAAAGCTAGAAAAGTTAACACCTGGTCAAAATCCTTCCTGCACTATGAAGTACACAAAGTGGAATCACCATGCAACAAAAATAATCCTTACGAGAATCTTAAATCATTGTACTTTCTGCTTTAAGATTTAGAGAAATTTTCTAAAAATGTATTATCTTACTTAATGATGAAATCCTACCTGTCATTTTTATCAAATCCAAATCATGCACCAAAATAAAATGAAATTGAAAGTAGTCATGCATCACTATGAACAACAACCAAAGATAACCAATCCTTATAATTCATCCCATCGCTTGTAAATTTTATTCCCATTGCACGATCAAGAATCTCTGATGGCACCTCTTCAACAGGGAAATTAACTCCCCATGATTCATTTGGAAATTCATAGAGGCACAAGTTCTCCTTGTCTGTAGCAAAAGAGGATCGCAATGATATTGATCATTATATGTTTTAACCTTGTAAAATCAAATCATATGAAATATTCACAAAAAAACACTCGGATAGAAAACAAATGACCTAATCACTTCTTACTCCTTAAAGATCATATACCAATATAAACTTCAAGTTATGTAAATCCACATGTCGTAAAACAAATGAATAACACTTTCTTGAATAGACATTGAGATCCAATGATGTCATACAAAACTAATTGCATGTTATGGCATTTATGGCATCAGAATTAAAATAACTTGTTCGTTCGTTTTGAAAAATTTATAAAAAATAAAACTAACACAATTCTAAAATAGAAAAAAAACTCAATTCCTTATCCTAGTATTTAATAATTTACATGTAAACCTTAACCTTAATTGGTAGTTGTTTTCCTAGAAAATATGACCAAATACTATATTGTGAATTAAAATAGCATGAGTTCTATGTGAGCTATAAATAAGTGATGGTCCTTTGTAATTAACACCATAATATGAAGATAACTAATGATCAAAATTTCTTGAGAACTAATACCCTAACAAACAAGCGACGTGGTTTTAGATTTCTGAATTCCAATGAACCAAAACCATATGAAAGCATTCACTTTACCAAGAGAACATTTACATGGAAAGTAGAGAATCATACAACTTGATCGAGAGTTTGATGAGAAATTCATATAATTGTCAAAAAGAAATAGATAATCATACAACTTGCTCGAGAATTCAATGAGGAATTCATATAAATTGTCAAAAAAACGACACTGATATCTTTTTTAAGGAGGAAATAATCCTAAAATAGAAACTCTAATTAAACTCACCATATTTAAAAATATATATATTATTCAATAAAATATACTACAAGCCACACTCAAGAAGGCTTATATGGATTTCAAGAATTAGATGGCTTTTCCCCAAATGATTGATTGCTACACTTTTAAAGCAGGCTTAATAGAACAAGTTGTAAACATCCTTCCTTGATTCATAAATAGTTGATAACCAGTATGACTTATAAAGAAAATGTTATGAACCAAATATTTAAAATTGTCATAAGGTAACAAAAATACACACCATGTATACGAATCATTTATACATGGAGCAAAACTCCAACATAGATAAGAAAGATAAGTTACACAATAACTCCTTAACTAAGAGGATATCATTTTCTAATTACCCCAAGTCATTCCATAATCCTTTCACATTTCCTCATTAGGATATTACCTTTATATATAAATGTACACTCATGTGGAATAAGGTCCCTTCATTAGGCTGACCCATTACACTTACATTCAGACCCCCTTGGGTCATATCAGGTAACGGGTTCAATATGCAATGTGCTCCTACCAAAGAATTTTTTAAAGATGTCTAAAGGAAATAGGATCATAATGCAGTATACATAGGAATAGCTCCAAGGAGTTAGGGGGAACTTGTTCCCAATGTTTCCTAAGTTTTGAATATTTGGAACTTGTAGGAGACATTTCAAGAGCATCGGGAGCTTAACGAGAGCTTCTTGATGAAAATTATGCCACTCCAAGCCACTCCCATGACACTCCACCTGTTCCAAGCCTCATTGGACCCCATTTTCCCATGTTTTGGCACATCTTTATGCTACGTTACAATGCCATGTCATCCCCACTATCCCACCAACTACCAACTATGATGGATGTGCCATTGTGAATCTACATATTTCCCTTGTTTTCAATCAAGGATTCCTAGTCAAGTATTGATTTATAATTAAATGTTTATTATGTTTTCTATAGGTGTATGAAGTTCTTTGTTTTATGGTTTTCATTTCTCAGCTCCACTAAATAACTTCATTATTTATCTTTTTTTTTAATTCATTGTCAATGACCCCATGATTATTGGAACTTTCAAAGAGGGACAACAATTATGGTCATTGATAAGATTGCAATGGTTGGGAATCCAAACACTAAGTTAAAGAAGTTGACTTTACTCAATACATGGATAGGAAAATAAAAGAAAAAAAAACTATAAGAAACCCTAAACATCAATATCAAAGAAACACATATAGAGGAAAAATGGACAAAACAACCTCTAGGTGTTTAAACTTTACACATCAATATCACAGATTTCTTTCTCACAACCCTTGTGTTATCTAAGAGCCTTGTTGGTTGTGCTACGTAAAAGCATGGGAAAGAATTAATGAATGAATACAAAATAAATTTTCAGATACTATGCAACACAACCATCTCCTATCTTGGAAATATTAAACAAATCCCCTTAGAAGATTTTATGACCTACATATTAGGGGAGCCCTAGCCTCGAATTTGAACAACCACATACAAAAAAACCAATATAATTTCCTCATTACAATTATCCAAGAATTAGAGACCTCCCAGCTATAAATTCATGTGGGAAAACTAAATGTTAAAGGGTTAAATAAAGACATAGGGAGATTCAAAAACTAGACTCATGAAGTTTTCAGCTTGTCCAAAATGTTGCAAGGTGAATGCACTACTTTTTTATTTATGGGTTTCAAAATATTTTATATTTGGATTTATTTGGGATAACATCTCTCACTCTCGAATGGTTTAGATGTCATTATAGGTTTTGTTTCTCCAAACATATGGTTTAAATGGTAATAACATATAGTTTTCCAAACATAATCACATATTTTGGTTTTCCAAACATACAATATAAATAGTCATGCCATAAACTTAGGAAAAATGACCACTTAAATAACTATGAAGGAAAATGATCCCTTAATGAACTATCTCACGATGAATGGTGCCACCCAATAAGGCCCTTGGTTAACCCTTTCAAGCGTTGGTCCTTCATCTATCAACCCAACCCATAAATATGTTTTTGGAAGGGTGGGACCTCAATTAGCTTGGAAAAAGGGTTCTAACCCACACCTTTCAGAGCTTTCCTAAATGAACCTTTTTAAGGTATGGTCTTAAAAGGATTTTTTTAGTCTAGTGTTGATAATGAAAGGGTTGAGAGTTTGACTAAGTCCATAACCGATTGATCAAATTGATGAGAGAGGTTCATTAAGAATGTGTTTAAGCACATACATGTTAGTATAAAGGTATTGGTGCTCTATTCACATTCCAATGGTAAATTAGCACAAATTAAACTTGGTAAGTAACGGTATGTTATAAAAACATTGATATTCTTTGTCACACACTTGTGGTGTTGTGACCTAGTCGCATAGGCATAAATTTCAATCATGTGATATGCATTGCATAACATAGTGCAATGATTATTGTTGTAAACATGACATATTGATGTAGTTGAGGAGCTCAACAGTTTTTTCATTGGAAGGAAAATATTCAAGATGAATCATCTTCCTTTTTTGTCTCTTCCACTTTGGGAATTTTTCGTACTTTGTTCAATATAGACAATACGAATAGACTAGAAGAAAAGATTACTGTATCCCTTAAGTAGATTATAAATGCCATATCATGATATTGTGGTTGGTTCAATATAAATGACAATACTTTAATAGTTGGTTGATTGAATATTTTTCTTAACTTCAAGTTTTCCATATCTTTTCATACATTTTCATCAACTTAATGGGAACTTGGAGTTGATTCATTGTTGATATAGACATGTTAATGTTTGTGTGAATGAATATATATATATCTATATATATATATATATATATATATATATTTCCGGGTTCAGTAATTAATTTGAACAAAATAGTGAGTAAGAAATCTATTTTTGGGTGTATGTCATGATCCCTACTCATTGCAACGCTCCACAAGAAAAAATATTTTCTTATTATGAAAATGCAATAGGGAGTATTCCATATTATTTGATTACTTCTATGAAATAGAGATCAACATAGTTCCAATAAATGTCTGTGGAGTTATTTTCACTTGTCCATACATTTGTTAGTGGAATGCAAAAATCCCCTGGGATTGGCTCAAGTGATTTCACATGGCATACTGAAGTCATATTAGCCAAATAGTTCACAAATTCAAATCCACCTCAGTCCCTCAAGGTTAGGCATACATGTTTTATATCAACAACATTTACTCTGGGTGTCAATCATGAAATGTGAGAGAGTGATTGAAGAGTTTCCCCGAGGAATTTTTTCATGGAAAAATGGTATTGATATGCATTCTACTAAATATGAAATGAAAAGTACTAACTACTAAAAATTCCCCAACATGTGTGGTGATGAGGTAAAAATACCCAACTATCTAATTAGCACTACTTTTAGCATTGAAGCTTGTAAACTAATATTCAATTCCTTGTAATAGTTTTCCTTGATAATTTTGTGACCCCAAAAGGACGAGAAATTAGCACCTTTTAATTGTCACCAAGACCATGGGAACTCATCAAACATACTTCTAGATTGATAGGAGACATCAAATTAATAGAAGTAGTTGCATGAGCTATTATAGTTTTATCATGAAATATTATGAGAATCTCATCAAATCCATCTAGGACATCCAATTAAAAATAGAATCAACCGAAGAGGAAAACTTGGTATGCCAAACAATGATTTAAGTAGGGATTCATTATTTAAAAATGAATAAATTAAGGGGAAAATTCAAGTTTTGTTGGATAGATGGTGCATACACCACACCTCGTTGCAACCTTATGGCCCTACCATTGTATCAGTTTGAAAGAAGGATGACATGTGAGATGTGTAGATTATTGACTTGAATAGTATCACCATTTAAAAACCAATATGCATTGCCAAATGTTAATATCCTATTACACGTAATCTTCAGAAGTGAAATTCTTCAGTGAGATTGACCTTAAGTTTGGTTAAATCCATTAGATTCCTAAAGATAAAGAATAAGTGCAAGACATGACAAGGACCATTTGAATAGATCTCTATGTCATTTGGAAATACTAGTGCCCCTGTTGATGTATTTGTAACTTCGGAATGTATTCACTTGTAAATCTTATATTGTACCTCAATGTTCCTATTGGGAGAATCATTTGTATTTCATTCTACTCCAATGTTCCTATCAGGAGAGTCATTAATATAATAAATTCATGTAAAGTCATTGAGGTTAACCCTCCATTGTAAGTCGAGGAAATAGTTCCCACAATTGAGTTGAGGTTAACCATCCTTGTTGATCGGGGGACAAAGTCCCCACAATTGAGGGGCACTAGGGTTATTAGACTCTCCTAGAGAACTCAGCCTTGGTAAGTAATTGTCAAGTCATAAATTAGAATAAATAGAGAGTGAGCCTCTCTATTTGTCACACACACTCACCCAACTATAGCACATAGGTGAGAGAGAATAAGCTCGCTCAAGTGAGAGAAAGAGAAAAACTGTTGAAGATCATCTTTCTATGTTTGGGTTTTACTGCTGCCATTGGTGCTCATTTGATCTCTGAGGAAGTTGTAGGGTTTTCTCCTTTATGGTTTCCCTGAGGAAAATATCTGTGTCTATTGTCTCTTGTGATTGATTGTTGTGCATGTTATTCTCTTAGATAAGATCCTAAGATCATATTGCTGAAATGATAAAAACCTAACATGGTATCAAAGCTAACCTGAGAAGAAGATACTATGCAATTGCGGAAGCTAGGGATTCTTACTTTTTAGGTCTCTCTCCACAATCCATCAACAAAAGGAGGTCAGGATGAATCTCCATTGAAGGGCGCATTTTTCTGTCGAAGCAGAATCTAATTCTGAGCACTTTCTGTTTTTGAGCTGCCACTACATCGGGAAATTAGGGCTTTTCACAGAAGTGGAATTTTTGAGTGAGCCTAGAATAGGATTTTTCTCCTCCTCAAAATCAAAATTTAGAGACCAAGATCGAAATTTTTGGTTGGGTAAAACTCCGGGAAAGTCAAACCCTAATTTGACCCCCGACCTAAAAAACCCTAAATTACTAAAACTGGTAGTTTTGGTACATTTTCTATATCTTGTGATTCGATAAGGATCAAAAGCCAAAAAAATTTCAAGCCAAAGAAACTTTCGTTTTGAACACTATGTAAAAGTTTCAGCCTCGGATTTGCTATATTCTGGGAGATATGATTCCTCCAAATCAAGGTTCCATCCCCTTCCAAGATTCATCCCTAAAAAGGACACCTTTGGAGAATTTCTATATCTCAGGCTATGAAGGTCCAAATGGAATTTTGAAAGATTTTACAGATAGATCAAAGACTTTAATTTATGTGGTAACAGTTTTAGACCCCGAAGGTGAAACACTGACATGTGGAAGTCCATGCAAGTTCTCTATGCTGAACAGTCCTGAAATAAGTCACCTTGGGAAAAATATCATAAGTTCCAATTGGTGAAACCAATTCTACTAAAACCTGTGGTGTTATAAATAATATAGATGAGGCTACCTTAGTACAAAGTTTCAGATACATAGGAGTAGTAATTTCTAAAATATTGCAGAAACAATATCAGGAAATTCTGTAGAAGAAATTAGAAAACTAGGGCTTCCTGTTCTGGGAGCTTATCTCCATTGTTTTCAGAAAAAAGAGTACATTGGAAAGATATCCTTGAAGAGTCCTATCTTTCTATCTAATCAGAATTTTGAAATATCAATTTTCAAAAATTAGGGTTTCTCTGACAAACCCTAGATCACCCAGATCTAAAACTAGGACGGATACCTCAAATCGGTAAGATCTAATCTTTTGTTATTTACATTTGAGGTTCTCATTTAAAAATGACCTAACACACCAGATTGATGACAAGCTTGGTGAAGCTGAAAACAACCAAGCATGTAAGTATAAGCTTTCACTGGTTCTTAAAGAAAATGAATTGGACACCTACATAAGTGGAGAGGTTCCAGTTTCAGAGGGAGATGAGGCTAAAGACTTACATGAGAAGAACTTGGTCAAGGCCAAGAAGATCATTGCTGATTCAATCAAGGATCACCTTATACCATAAGTGTCTTCCATAAAAACACCTAAAGAGATGTTGGATTCCTTGAACGAGCTATTTGAAGGGAAAAACATAAAGCTGTAGATGACTTAGAGAAACCAGTTGAAGAATGTAAAGATTTAGAATGCAGAGACCATACAATCATACTTTACAAGGGTCTCTCAAATCAAACAACAACCTAAAGCAGTGGATGAAGAAGTAGAGAATGTAGAAGTTGTGATAACCAGCTTGAATGACCTCCTAAGATCATGGGATTCATTCATTCGAGGAATGTGTTCCAAAAGGAAGTGATTGCTTTCAGCAGACTCTGGGATGAGCACACACAAGATGAAGCTTGACCCATAATAAGAGAACATAATATGGGAGCAACTGAAGATCAAGCACTCACGATTCAGATAAGATCCCTCAAGCGATGAGGAATATGAAGAACTCAATTATTGAAGAACCTCTTATCCATCTTAAGAATTTGGACAAGAAATGATGTTGTTATGAATGAAGAAGATGATGAAGCTGAAAGAAGAAGTCTACCCACAAAACAAATAAAGATAAGTATTCAATTGTCATTTCATGATTTTTTTTGTTATGCATTTGTTTTTATTCAGTTGATGTATTATGCATGATAGAATGTGTGCATTAATGACAATATACTACTAATATGCATGTGATGGGTAAGTAGCTCATGGTGCTATACAAATATCCATTGCTACTTATCTAGAATGAAACCTCTTTGCTGACATATGGGATTAGTGCACAATCTCAATGATGTCTTGGTAGAGATGGAAGGCATCTAGAGAGTTTCCGTGAGATATGGATGAATGTTGTATTGGATGAAATAGTTGCATGATTATATATTTATGCATAAGAATTTTCCATTATTAATATGCCTTATGAAATGTTTCTAACCATACAACGGGTGCATTCAACTTGTAGGAAAGACCATGTACAATCGCCTACAAGAAAAGAAGGATGAGACTTGTTCCGAAGAAAAAGTGACAACAATTCAAGAAATTATCCAAAATGAAGAATAGTATGACAAGAATTCAAGAGGTCTTAGAAACAATGTAGTTGTGTGACATTATTGAGCGACATCATTGATGTAGAACCTTCCAGCTATGAAGAAGTAGCCAAGAAGAAAGGGAAGGAGAATTCCAGTTCAAGAAGAATGATGTCTAGGATGCAGTATCGAGACCTAAAGGGAAGTCCATAATGTCTTCCATGTGGATCTACACAATCCAACATGTAGTAGATGGAAACATCGTGGATACAAGGCAAGATTCGTAGCATGAGGCTTCTCAAGTAAAGAAGGAATAGATTACGAAGAGACATTTGCAGCCACTAGAAGTTAAGACAGATGATAAGAAGATTCATGTGTGCAAATTAAAGAAGGCCTTGTACAAGCTCAGAAGACGCCCATGGGTGAGGATCTTGAAGATCACCTAGAGTGATGAATATCTTAACCTTGCTACAAGGTTGAAGATGAAAGCCTATAAAGGATGACAAGCTCACATAGGGTGCGAGAAGAAAGTTTTCAAGATAGAGGATCTTGGTATCTAGTGAACCTAGATGGATACATAGAATAATAGTAGCAGAGGAAGCTACTTGTCACTGCAGTACAGGATACATAAAGTACAAAAGGAAAAGGGAGAATGATGCTCCGCTTAAGAGGGAGTGACTACAGAATATACTGAGGTTCGACATGGTACAACCGGATGGAAATATTACTGATGAATCTAGGATTTACTGAGAGTAAAGTGGATTCCAACCTTTACTTCAAGGTTGAAGGTGGAATACCAGTGATGCTCTTGTTATATGTCGATGACTTGTTCCTAACAGAAAATAGGAACTCATTAAAGTTGTAAGAATGAGACTTGCTTCTGAGTTCAAGATGAAGGACTTGGATATGATGCACTACTTTCTAGGCATGGAGGTGTGGAAGAATACAGATGGAATATCCCTAGGATGAGGGAAGTATGCAGTAGATATCCTAAAGAGGTTCAAGATTATGGAATGCAAGGCCATGACCACACCTATGTTATCAAACCTGAAGCTACTGAGTGTTGCTTCATCAGATTCAGTTGATTCTATGATGTATCGTCAGATGATTGGGTACTTGACGTACCTGAGGAATACGAGACCAGATATTTTCTTTACTGTGAACAAATTGAGCCAGTTCCTGATGGATCCGAGACATGTTCACCTGATTGTTGCAAAGCATATTCTGAGTTACTTGAAGGGTACAGTTGATTATGGGCTCAAGTATGAGGCGAATCAGAATATTAACCTAGAGGGTTATGTGGTTCAAATTGGGTACGAAGTACCATTTATAGGAAGAGCGCTTCGGGGTGCTGCTTCAGTATGGGATCAGGTGTGATCTCTTGGTTTAGCAGGAAGTAGTCTTGTGTGGCACTAAGTACAGTCGAGGCAAAATATGTTGCCACTTGCTCAGTTATTTGGGAGGTATTATGTTTATTTTGAAAACTACTATTTGATTTTATTCATCTGGCTTGAATTTTTGTATGATGCAGAGAGGAGCAGTGAAGCTCCAGTATGTGATCCAGATCGAGATATCTTGAAAGAGGGAGTTCTAGCATAGCCAATGAGGAAAATTGTCTGAGCGTAAATTCCTAGAGAAGCTCGTAGGTTGCTCAGACATAAACAGTTGTGTAGGCTGTCCTCGGATGTAATCAGTCCTGGTGAAGCTCACAAGTTATCCTTGGACGTAATCAACCTTGATATAATTCTATGCTAAAAATCGCCAGAGTGAAGCATGAGTACTTCAGGGAGAAGCTTGGTGTTCTCTAGATCGAGGTTCCTTCCAAGGGGAATTGATGAGTCCATGTGCCCTTCTAACATGGTGGTAGGCGAGGCCCCCCATGGTCAGATATAAGTGCAATGCCCTTCTGACATGGTGGTAGGAGGGGCCTCCCATGGTTAGATGTAAGTGCAGATCCCTTCTAACAAGGTTGTAGGTGGGGCCTCCCATGGTCAGATATAAGTGCAATGCCCTTCTGACATGGTGGTAAGCGAGGCCTCCCATGTTTAGATATAAGTTCAGTTCCCTTTTGACATGGTGGTAGGTGGGGTCTCCCATGGTCAGATGTAAGTGAAGAGCCATTCTGACATGGCGGTAGGTAGGGAATCCCATGGTCAGATATAAGTGCATATCCCTTCTGACATGGTGGTAAGCGGGGCCTCCCATGGTCATATGTAAGTGCAGAGCCATGATGACATGGTGGTAGGATTGGTTCCTCCCATGGTCAAATGTAAGTGTAGAGCCTTTCCCTAGATGATAGATGGTGTGTCCTATCATGCCGATGGATGTAAGTGCAGAGCCTTTCCCCGGATGATAGATGGTGTGTCCTGTCATGCCAGTGGATGTAAGTGCAGGGCCTTTCTATGGATGATAGATGGTGTGTCCTATCATGCCAGTAGATGTAAGTGTTGGTCCTTTCTCTAGATGATAGATGGTGTGTCCTATCATGCCAGTAGATGTAAGTGTTGGGCCTTTCCTGAGATGGTAGATGGTGTGTCCTACCATGTGGATGGATGTGAGTGTTGGGCATGCCATTTTGACATGGCGGAAGGCTGGGCCTCCCATGGTCAGATATAAGCATTGAATAAGATGAAGACCTACATGAAGGATAGGCCTACAACTAGCATGCAAAAGAGATGGCTCTGTAGAACTTCCTATCATGAGTAGAATTGAGATATAGCACCATTTTCTCGAGATAGTGGGAGTAGTGGCGATGATGATGATCAAGTGATGATCTAGTGATGATCCAGTGATGATCCAACTTTGATGATGATCCAGTGACAAAGACTTGTGCTGATGAATTGTGTCAAGAGAATAACTTCCTAGTTAAGAGGGAGTGTTTATGTATTTGTAACTTTGGAATGTATTCACTTATATATCTTATATTGTACCTCGATGTTCCTATCAGGAGAATCATTGGTATTTCATTGTACCCCGATTTTCCTATCGAGAGAGTCATTAATATAATAAAGTCATGTAAATTCATTAAGGTTAACCCTCCATTGTAAGTTGAGGCAATAGTTCCCACAATTGAGTTGAGGTTAACCCCCCATTGTAAGTTGAGGCAATAGTTCCCACAATTGAGTTGAGGTTAACCCTCCATGTTGATCGGGGAAAAAGTCCCCACAATTGAGGGGAACTAGGGTTATTAGACTCTCCTAGAGAAGTCAGCCCCGATAAGTAATTGTCAAGTTGGAAATTAGTATAAATAGAGAGTGAGCCTCTCTATTTGTCACACACGCTCACCCAGCTATAACACATAGGTGAGAGAGAAGAAGCTCACTCAAGTGAGAGAGAGAACAACTGTTGGAGATCATATTTTTGTCTTCAAGTTTTACTGCTGCCATTGGTGCTCATTCTATCTCTGAGGAAGTTGTGGGGTTTTCTCCTTCATGGTTTCCCCGAGGAAAATCTTTGTGTCTATTGTCTCTTGTGATTGATTGTTTTTCATGTTATTCTCTCAAATAAGATCCTAAGATCATATTTCTTAAATGATAAAAATCTAACAGCCCCTACAATCTTCACAGGGATGATAAATGCAGTGATAAGATTGTCTTATTTCATTCATTATCTTGCATCTAGGAAATATACATGTTTTATATGAGAGGGTCATTTACACTATTTAAACCAAGTATTTGTAGTGTTGCATGGAGTAAACTTATTTGTCGTCATAAATAAGTGTACATTTAAGCAACAAGAACTCAATTATCTTATATTATGTTAGAAGCAAAATGGATTGAGCCTTGAATTGAGGAATATTTCAACCATTTTTAATTATTTGCTACCATCGAACAATGTCCATCACTTGTTAGATTTCAAGAGAATGGTGGATTACCTAAGATTTTATTATGCATATTTCCTATATCGCAAATTCACTTAACAAGATGAATTGCAACCATGTTTCAGTTGGGGGGTCATGCAACAAGAGTGTTAATAGAGATTAAGCATTGGGTATTGGTTTCTCTTTTAGTCACATTAACTATAATTAATCAAGCCTTAATTTTTAAAGTAGATGCTTCTAACTAGACATAATTTATATGCATCATGGTAGACCCACCACATAACACTTTGAAATGATACCACTTCAAGATATTTTCAGACATTGTTTTGATATATTCATTGAATGATCAAGAAATATTTTTATTGGTGATATGATTAGTCGGTAAGAGACAATCATGCACAATTACCATAAGTCTTCCTATTTCCTATAGACACAAAGAAATTTCAAGATAATGCATGTCAATTGGCACAAATGTTTATTTGCAATAGTTTAACATTATGATTAATTACCATAAGTGAACAACAAATAAAATTGTAGATTTTTTATATTGCAACCGGTATAACATCTAATGTCTTTTTTAATTTTTTCATAGATAGGTGAATTCATGATAGATGGTTTATAAATTTGCACTCATGTCCATCCCTTCCTACTAGAGCCTGAAATTTTTTCAAGGTTTAATTATGTTTGTTTTGTTACTTTTTCTTTTGTTTTCTATATCTATTTATCTATTAATATTACATATATTATATATAACATACTATTTAATTATAATATATTTTTATATATTAACTCTATTGCATATAATCCTTGAGATGTAGAACAGTTGGTGGTGGGGTATGGTTAAGACGCCCCCTAAGCTGAAAGGTCAACGGTTCTAATCCTGTCGAATACCAAAAAATCCAACCATGTTAAGGGTTGGTGCGGTCCAGGCCAGGTGCAATCCCTGGGTGATTTTGACAACTTAGATGCCCCTGGTTCGTGGTTACTTAGCCAATGGAAACCCTACTAGTCAGGGGGGTTCCACCACTTTGCAAAAAAAAACTCTATTGCATATAACATATTAATATATATTAATTTATTATATAAATATAATTAATATATAATCACTTATAATATATAAAATTAAGTATATCAATATATATAATTATAATATATTAATATTACATATTAACTACAATATATAATAATTATATAATCCATTTATGATAAGACATTATTTGATGGAATTCCACAATGAAAAATTGCAATTTTGATAATATTTTTTTACAATTTACTAAAATCTAACATTGCAGATGGATTCAGAGACCCCAAAGACATTGTGAATCCACCTGCAACATATACATGGTCCCTGAATCCATATGCATCGTTACAATTAAAATTCAAAATTTTCAAATTTTCATTGTCGAGTGACACAATTAACACTTGGAGGACCTCTGAATCAATAGATGGATTATTACAATTTACTAAATGTTAATGTTTTAGATGGATTGAGATCAAAACCCCTTATAATTCCAGATTCATGACTCATTAGAATCAATCGCAACTCCCCAAGACATAAATTGTTCCCAGAGAATATGACACATTAGAACATGGGATATAATTTAATGCAATGAAATTAGTTAACAGAAAATAGTAAGATTAATGAACATATGTCAACAAATAAAATTTATCTTCCAAGTTTTATTTATAGATCATATCGTAGCTCCAATCTCTGAGACACAACACTAACTAGACTATCGAAATAACCCACTAAATCCATGAGGGGATCTACAATTTACTAAATTTTAACATTGCAAATGGATTTGGAGACAAAGTGGTCTCTGAAACCATCTACGGTGTTAAAAGTTAGTAAAGTGTACAAATTCATTATCGAAATTGTAATTTTCCATTTTCGGGGTGACACAACTAAAAATGACCAAATAAATGATGAATTGTTATGTGGTCATTTTTAGTTTAGTTATTATCCTGTGACCAAATTGATCATTAATATTGGTCATTTTTAGTTTAGTTATTGTCCCGTGACCAAATTAGTCACTAATATTGGTCATTTTTAGTTAGCTCACTTAAAAGTTCTCAATTTTGGTCATTTATCCCCTAAAAAAAATATGGTGACCAAATTTTTTGCCCCCTTTCTCACTCATCTCTCATTTTGTACTAGTGTACTTATATTCACTACCAAAAGGATTATGAGATGATGAAACCATGAAAGGATTTGGAATAAAAATTATTATATTATGGTGCTTACCATGCTAAAAGAAGTATTATTGTATAGTAAAATTTATATAACTTGTTAATTTGTTTATTTAATCAATAACAAATAGTTTGGTTTGGAATTTCTACGGTATAAAAATTGTTTAAAAGCATAAGTGGTGTGAGTTAATCAGGTTTAAATAGAATAGTTGTGAGTGGGATACTTGTACACCCAATTTCCGTTAATTATCATGTAGTTGGAAGGAAATGGTAACAAAAATCACACTCTTCATGTGCATACAACACATTACATAGATATGATTTTAAAGTATTCAAATATAACCAATCAAATGGATTTTTAAGAGACACAAAAGAAATGTTTTACAATGAATCAAGATAGTAAATAAATCATCCATCTTTCCTTTCTTGATTTTTTCCTCAATTCATTCTATTGGTGATGAATTATTGCACCAAGAGGTTCTTTCTACATTAGAGTATGAGGGAGAAGTGTACTTTCGATTAATAGATGGAAAGAGATATACAAGGTGAATAAACATATGAGATATACAAAGTGTATATAAAAATCATGTGTTCTTATCCAATCATGTTCTCATACAAAAATGATAGGATATGTCCTCCTATTGAATTAATTCCACTCTCATAAAGTTTCACTTATTGTAATTAAAATGATTAAATTTATAAATTGTGTGTAACACTCGAATAATTAAATTTTCAAGATTTTTAAGAATAGGAATAAAATTCTAAAGCAAGCTAAATAATTCCTTAGTAGGTTTCGATAGAACAATTTTAGTCTTAGTGTAGATTAACCATCATCATCATCATCATCACATTTCAAATCCATAAATTGCATGCACACTCTAATAATGTACTAAATCCATAAATTGCATGTATCACATTAAAATTATTATACATATTCTACGTTTAATATATTAGATCCCTAGATTGCATGTCAAATACATTGGTGTCTTCTTCAGGTACATTCTAATTCAAGAATTCCTTATATGTCTCCTTTGGATTAGTTCCAATCTAATAAAAGTAAAATAGAGTATTGGAACCCTCTCTCTGAAGAACATTGTTGAGTGTTCACATTACCATTAAAATACAATAATAATCCCCCACCATGCATTATTAGCTAATTTTCTCACTCTGAAGCATTTTATTTCTATCATCTTGGACCAAAAGAGCTTGTTGAAATAGTGTTTAATGACATTGAAGTGGCAGAGGAAGAAGGAATGTTTGATATTGGATTATGTGTTTCTAATGCAACTGAAATACTTGTGTTGGTATTTGGATGTGAATGGTTCAATGCAACACTAGTGTTTTCTTTCGAATGTCTTGATGTAACACTAGAATCTGTATTTGATTGTAAATGGATGGCATCTGTGAAGGGGGGTTGACTAGATTTTGGAAGATTTGGGTATTTGTTGGTGAGGAACATGATAACTTCAGACATGGAAGGACGTAGTGTTGCAGATTTCTGAGTGCAAAGGAGAGCTATATGAACAACCTGAAGTGCATCTCCGTAGTTTTCTTGGATGTTACGATCAATTATGTTTGAAATGGTTCCCGAGATATGACAGTTCCAAACCTGCACCATACGTGTAATAAAGAATTAAATATTATTATAATTTTATTTGAAGAAGAAAAAATGATTGTGTATATGATGATAGCATTACCATTGTTAAGAGAGATGGTGCATCATTATCATGCATAGGGGTTGTATTCCTTCTTCCACTGATAATCTCCATGGCCAATACCCCAAAAGCATAAACATCAACCTTTTCTGTTAGATGGCCATGAATAAGATATTCTGGAGCCATGTAAGATCTGTGTAAACAAAACAAGTATTAGCCACATTTTCTATAAAAATTGTTCTCTATTATTTTTATATTTATTCTCACCGAGTTCCAATAATTCCTGTGCTGAGATGGGTTTGATCTTCATCAAAGTATCTAACCAATCCAAAATCTGCAATTTTAGGCTTCAAATGGTGGTCTAGAAGAATATTGCTAGCTTTTATGTCTCGGTGTATTATCCGAATGTCCGATTCTTGGTGGAGATAAGATAACCCACTTGCAATTCCTAGTATAATATCAAACCGCCTTTGCCAATCTAACATGTTCCTCCTGTTTTCATCTGTCATAAAGTACAATTATATCTCAAATAACTAAAACATAACTCAAAAAAAAATCTTGACATTATAATAATGATCATAAATTTTTTTTTTTATAGAGATAAGAAAATATACCAAATAAAAAATGATCAAGGCTCTTTTTGGGAAGGTATTCATACACCAATAGTTTGTCTGGTCCATCCACACTACACCCAAGAAGTTTGACAAGGTTTTTATGTTGAACACAACTTATCAAATTCACTTCATTGAAGAACTCACTCACACTCTCTTCTCTATTCAAAAATAGTCTCTTTATGGCAATCTCCCTCCCATCTGGTGTAACTCCCTGCCAACATGTTCAATATCTATTCTTCATTAGTGATATACATTATACATGTATTTTAACAACTCATTAGTATAAAATGAATGTGTAAATCACCTTATAGACTGAACCAAAGCCACCTTGACCAATTTTATTTGTGGGGTTGAAATTTTTAGTAGCGGTTTGTAGAGTTTGAAATTTATAACTTAATTTTGATTTGGATATAGCTATTGAAAGTCCACTTGAGGATTTGTAGTAACCTGCAAAAAATAAAGAAAAAGTTAATAATTTTATAAATATTGTATAACTATTTTATCAATGAAAAAATGATATTTTGCACATTTTTTAATGTTGTTTATGCATTACCCTTTATGGTGTATTATAGTTATAGATGCTTCATTTTCTATTGAATGTAAAAAAATAAATTCAAACAGTCAATGTTTTACAACATAATACCAATATAATTTTTATTAGTTAAGTGTCTAACATCGATCAAAATTGTGATAGTTCACAAATGTTGATATTGGTAGGATTCTAACATCTAGAATTGTATAATAGATATTAACAATATTTCAAAATAGCAACTTGATGGGTATCTAATAGTGATAATTTGAAACCCTGTAAATGGTGGTGTAAGGTTCATAAACACAAAAAGAGGTCTACCCTTCAAATCCTCCCTAGATATAGGAATGGTAGGATTGGCCTCCTTCAAGGTCATTAGCATAGGGAAACAACCTATGGAACCTCACCTTACAACTATAGATAAAGGAAACATAGGATAAGATAAATGATAACTTATTAGCAAAGAAAAAAAAGAACACAATCTATCAATTCACCTCTCCATGCATTGATAACTATATTGAAGACATGCATGATCATTTAGTGATTGGGAAATTTCTAGGAATCTAGCCAAAAGAAAAAATCATGTATCCTATGTTATGAACACACTATGGAAGCTCAAAAGAGTTATAGATCTCAATATAGGATCCAAGTAACCACTCATTGTCATATTCACTAGCACATAACACCATAACTAAGAATTTGAGAATAGTCCCTACCAATATATCTTTGTCATCCTCCATTTGTGCTACTAGGGAGAGAGAATGAGTATAAATAAAGATAATTTAACTTGTGAATACATATGGATATACATATACTCACTACCACAAGGATTATGGGATAAAGAAACCATGAAATGGATTGGAAATGCACTTGGATCTTATATAAAAACCTAAAAGGTAACCCAAGAAAGAAGATACACCTCCTACAATTTTATCTATGTCTACATTAATTCCTTTGGTTCCCTTACTAAATCCACTTGCATCAACTACAAATACATGGACTCGATCAAAACCTATATGATGAGAACATGCCATTCATTGTAGAAAGTTATGTGAGCATTGTCATTTGTACTAATTAGACTACCCCAGAAATGAGTCCACCAATAAATACAAGGAATCAAAGACAAAACATAAGGAGGTGATTTATAATGTACAAGTTAAATGTAAAACTAGGTGAAATCAGAGCTCACTCACACATGTTAATCAACTACAAATAAAAATTAGTGTTGGCACATAATAATTGTAATCGAACCCTATTCAACATGAGATAAACCTAGAAGATGAGAAACTAGTAGTAATCATAAAAAGGAAGGAGGTAGTTCCTACAAAAAAAGGAGAAAATAAAACCCAACCCACCCAACAAAGTACTTGGACATAAAAAAAATAAGATAAAAAATAGGTAGATCAGGTATCCCTCATTTAGATACAAGATAGATAATAGGAGGAATAAATCTCAATAAGTGATGCTAAATGGGACTCTAGTGATCCATAAGAATGTATGGAGATGGTTAATATGACCACACTCCTACTTTAGGAACAATTTGAGCAAGACTATCTAAACAACCTCGCCCCCAAAGGCAATCAAATAACTATACAAGGTGTTAAAGAAAAATAGGACTAAGGGAAGAATAGGAATTCCCAATGTAAACTAGATGCACTTATTGAGAATCAAATCAGTCCCCCTTAAATAAAGAGAAAATAAAGAAGAACAAAGGGTAAATTATTGAGGGGACTAATAAACAAAAATTACAAGAAATGTGCTCCTTTTGGATCAACTATGGCTAGGCTAGGACCCTCTCAAATAAGTATATGATACAGCACCCATCTAATTCATCATGGAAATCATATATTGGAATGTATAAAGAGGCCTCAATGGTAGAAGAAAGTACCAACTCTTGAAAAACAAAATCCTACAACAGAAACCAGATATAATCTTTGTACAAGAAACTAAATGTTGCTCTAAATCCATGCTAAATATAACAAAGAAGTGTTGAATCAATAGTGTTGTATTTGCAAATTGCAAATTATAATGACATGTAGGATGTATGGCCATGGTATGGAATATAGCTCAAATCATCATGATAGACTTCACAATAAAAACTAGTTTCAACTTGGGAACCTTCCTTGAAATAGAATCCAATTATCAAAGAAAATCACTAATATCTGTGGGCCTCCATTTCTCTACCTTAATGGAGCCTTCATCAATTCCCCAAAGGCATTGGGAGAAATGATATAGGGAAAACAATAGATTATTATGGGAGACTAATTCAAACTCATAACATCCCGAATAAAAAGACGAGAGGAACCAACAAAATGGGAGATGAAAATCAATGTTTCAAATAAGTCATCACCTCTCTAAGCCTCATAGATATTCCCACACAAAATGGGTTGTACACTTTGGACAACAAGTGAGAAGGACCCAAAGAATAAAAGCAATGGTGGGTAGTAGATGTTCTACCTAGCATAAGGTAGAAACATTAGCACATATCCATACAATGGGATATAAATAAAACCCCATGAGTTACTCCATCCAAGTTTTAGAAATTATAACTCATTGATCTAAACTTCACAAAACAAAGTGGGGAATAGTGCAAGTAGGAAAACAAAATCCAACGAACTAAAATGTACAAACTCCAAAAAAATATCAAACACATTAAGTACAAACTCAAATTATGGAACAAAGAGGAGTTCATAAACATTTTCTGAGACAGATGGAAACTAGAGAGAAAAATGGCTACTATACAAGAAGGAAAATGGACACGATAATGACTAAGGACCTCAAAAATAAGAGAATAGCTTCAGGGAAAGCATCAAAACCTTTAAATAGTAATTAGAATATTAGAACTATTAAAAATAATATATATTGAAGAAAAAATCTAAAGTTCATTGTCTCAAAGAAGGGGACAAAAGTAGGTGATGCTTCCACCAAACCACCATGTAAAAGACAAATCATGTAAAGGAGAAATCATAGTAAAATACACTTCTTACACCATGCACAAAAAAAACCAAACTGGAAATCCATGATGAGGCAGAATGATTAAAATACCGTCCTTATGCAGCAAAGAACTTACGAGGAGGTCCCTAAAGTTGTAAGTTGTAAAATATATGGATATGAGAAAGGCCCATTACTAGATGGGTTCACAATAAATAGGCTTCTTTCAAGCTTGCTCGGAGGGGCATTGGAAAGAAAGTCTATAAAGTGGTAGAAGACTATAAATAAATAAGGGGATTTTCAAGTTTTTTTTTAACTATTCAAAGTGGTATACATCTTTGTCTTATATTTTTTTTATTAGAATTAAATTAGTAGCAAAGTTGTCACTCCTGTGAGATGCTTGGAATTGTAATATGTAAAGGATAATAAGTACTTTTCTTGAATTAAAATATTTTTATTACTTACAAAACTAAATAAAATTTGAGCAAAGCATCATGTTACAAATGGTCTGGATTTTTACTTTTATGCATAATTTCAGGTATAAGACAAGTTAACATTTTGAAAGAAAAAAAATGTTTATCATAATTTTTTCTGGAGGGATTTTGAACTCAAAACAAATTTCAAAATATGATTATGAGATACCTGGCAATGGAGGTTTCTTGTGAAGAGGTTGAGTAGCTTTTCTTTTCCAAATTACGAACACTCCGAACAACAGGAATACCACAATGACCACACCACCAATGGTCAAACCCAGCACTAAAGGTCGAGTAGTTTGCCCTGTAGCAAATAACAATCTCTGTTATTGAATTGAATTAGTTATTGAATTGAATTAGCAAATGTACATGACGTTTTCTTCCCAAATATATTAAATGGGAGTAGTACCTTGATCTGTTGCCATTGAGGGCATAGGAGTTTCTTGATTTGTTGAGCTTGATGGACCACTCTTGAGTGAGGACAAAAGGCCAGCGTCACCATAAAACTTGTAAGTATCATACCTCATCACGCAGTCCGGATAAAAACCCCATCCTTGTGATCCGTTAAAACAAGAAGCTAACATTTGGGCTCCAACGTCCAGGCACTGTCTACACAGACTCCCATTAAGGTCTCTCCGACACTGAGCAAGCGCATAAATGCCACTCCCATTTACTGTACTGAAACCCACATTACTGGACACAGCATCATCCATAACCTCCCTCAAAAGAGAGGCAACCAACGGATTCACACTCCATTCATCTGCAGATGTTCTGTTGCCGCAGTAGCCTGGAAATATTGTACCCAATTTTGAATAGAAGTCTGAGGTGTCATATCTCACAAAGCATCCACTCAGATTAATGCTTGACGATATGTTAGCGCCACAGTATTCAGGCTTGCGAATAGACTTTGTAGCGTTTGAAACGCAGAGCTTACAAGCAGAGGCATTGAGGTCTCCCCTGCACTGAGCAAGACCGTACATCTTCTCTCCATTTTCTCCATGTGATGAAAAACTGTAGCCCGTCTTGTTCACGTTTGCAACCAACGAATTCAGAACCACGTTCAGGTTCCTTTCCAAAGCACTTCCATTCACGATAGCACTGCCTCGGCATGATGGTAATTGGAGATGAGTAGGAATATCCAGCTGAGGTAATGCTGAGGTAATTAGTAGTAAGAGCAAAAAGGGG
Source organism: Pseudotsuga menziesii (assembly GCA_001517045.1). NCBI lineage: Eukaryota > Viridiplantae > Streptophyta > Pinopsida > Pinales > Pinaceae > Pseudotsuga > Pseudotsuga menziesii. Next base: position 580,238 of record LPNX010861513.1, read on the forward strand.
AGAGATAATTTCCATGTCGCGGCAGTGAATTGAATGATATAATTCCTTCCGCAATTACAGACGTTGGAAGTGCCCATTCTACTGTAACTCAAATCAATCTCAACCTGAAAAGAGTCTGTGCTGCCTTTATCATAGTAGTAACAGTATATATAATTTGGATATTGCACTGAATTGAATATTTGGAATCTGCAGTGAATAAGGGAATAAATAATTTGAATATTGCTGTAATTGACATGAATATTTGGAATATGCGGTGCCTTATTCACAACCCGATTGAAAGATAAGATAAGAATGGAGTGCCGTGTTAACAAGAAAAGAAAAGATTGGAGTGCCGTGATTGACTAGGTGAAAATCGCTGATCTATGAGGCATATGTTGGAATGTTAGAAAAGTAGTGAAATTGCTTTCCAATGTCAAGTTTGGCGTGCATGTACAACTTGTCAAAAACTCAATACCACCGACGAAGTATCGTTCAAATTATTTGTATTTGGTCTAACTGAACATGCTCTACTCCGAATTTCACGGCCGCGCTTTATGTGGTGTAATTGCCACGTAACTGCCAGAAAACAAAACCATCGACATACTTTTATTATTTTTAAAAATGTGGTTTCCCGATGTTATAGGTTATTCATGAAAAATACGGACTTTTTAATTCTTGGTATTTTTTTAAGTTAAAACTCTGAGTTATCCATGCTTAGTTATATGTCATCTTCGATGTTTTTGTTATTATTTATTTAATAATTATATATACTATTTAGCATTTTTCTAGTTATTTGCTATAAATTGTTGGTTATCTATTCATCAGCTATGAGTTATCTATTTATCAGCTCTGAGTTATGCATGCATCACTACTAGTTTATCTATTCATCACTTACCACTTATTTTTTTATTCTTTTTTGTTTCTCATAAAATCAATCTTGAGACACTAGCTTGCAGGAAGGTTCAACTTAAGTAGAAGACTTTTGAGTTTCTTTGTTCGTTTATGGTTTTGGCATTCACCATTATATGACGTAGGAAGGTTGGGCTTAAGTAGGAAGGTTTTTGGTTTGTGTGTATTAGATGATTTGGAAAATTTATCTATTAATTATTTTTTAATGTTTAGTGTAATATTTATTTAAATTATTTTAAATATAAAGTGTTCATTGATTCTAAGATAAGGTTAATGCTTATTTTCTGATTATTTTATTGATAGTAGATTTATGCACCAGTATAAGGTATCTCATTTTCTTTACATTAATCATCAATTACACTAAGATAAAGGGTTAATGCTTATTTTCTAATTGTTTCATTAATGTTAAATTTATGCACCTGCACAAGGTATCTCATTCTTCTTTTACATTGATCGTCAATAATGCGAAGATAAAGTTGGTACTTATTTTCTAACCCTTCTATTGATATTAAATTTATGCAATGGCATAAAGTATCACTTTTCTTTTATATGAATATGAAAAATGTACCATAGGTAGATATCATTGATTTTATCAATCCTCCAACAACTTGTTTACTTTACTCACAAACTTCATGTAACATCCATGCTCAAACCATGATCACCATTCCAACAATATGCAGATATGATGTTATACTCACTCTTATAAAGCTCATTTCAAAAATTATAATTAGTTAAATATTAACCTAGATGGCTACAACTCAACACATGTTATACATAACTCTGGTCACGAAGAATCTCAAAGATATGCCTTAGATGTAACCAATTCTACAAATATTACATTCATGTTTTACATTGAGCCTTTATAATCCTTTATAGTTTTAGTTTTACCTTGTTTGATATGATGAATACGTCATTTAATTTCAATGATTAAATGGTTGAAAACTGTTTTTTTAATGAGCCATACCATTAAGAAATAAGAGAGTCATTTAATAATAATAATAAAAATGAAAACCTTGAATTTTTTTTTTATTTAGGATGCATATCAATAAGAAATATATTAGCAATTGTCTCCAAAAGGTGCATCGTTCCACTAATACAATGGGCACTTTTGAAAGGTCATACTACTTGAGATGACAACTAAAACCAAAACATGTTCATAAATAGGATACAACATATATTTAAAGAATTAATTTTTATTTTATTAAGTTCATAAATAGGATACAACATATATTTAAAGAATTAATTTTTATTTTATTAAATTTAGATTTTTTGGGCAAAATCTGGACTTAAAAAGAGTCAATTTAAACTTTCAAAATGTTAATATCATCCTTTCTAAAGTGAAAAATTAGGTTCTAAAAGTGACAATATTAAGTTAAAAATGTGTGTTTTTCTATTCTAATAGTGTGTTTTTTTACTATTTTTGAACCCAAAAGTGCACATTCTTATTGAGAAAGTGTGACTTTCAATTCAAAGAATGCAATTTTCTTTTCCAAAGTTGAGATCTTTGAATATGATTAGTCCACTGTTTATAATATTCAATATCCAAATTATACTTAACAATGTCTATAATAGTGTGCCTCCTAGACAATTTTGTTAAGGGTTCTTTGGTAGCACGTTACCATTGATAAAACAAACTTCTACTGCAAAACCGTACATTAATATTATATAAGAAAACTATAGAATGTGCAGTTTGAAGTGGAATAAATAATGTACAATAAAAATCAATAGTTCATATATTTCACACATAACATTTAATTTAATCCACACATAATTTATTTTATATATTCCACACATAACACTTCGTATACTCCACACACACACACACATATATATAAATTCATTTTTCATATACTTCATATACATGGTTACTTCTTCCATGGCATCCTTGGCTACACTATTCCAACCGGATGTTGAAGGGAGAGGCATTGTTGCTTCCATAGAAGCCTTGGCTACATTATTTGAACCATTCCTAGAAGGGAGATGCTTTGCTACTTCCATGCCATGGATGAGCGATTCCATCTAGTCATTGAAGGGAGGTACTTTGTTTCCTCCATAGAAACCTTGGTTGCATGATTCCGACCAGTTGTTCAAGGGCATGAATTTCTAGCATGGGGTGTCATA
>LPNX010861513.1:583304-594627 GCA_001517045.1 Pseudotsuga menziesii
AGACCAAGAGTGAGAGCGATCGAATGTCGAAGGGAGAGACATTGTTGCTTCCATAGCAGCCTTGGCTACATTATTTGAACCATTCCTAGAAGGGATATACTTTGCTACTTCCATGCCATGGATGAGCGATTCCATCTAGTCATTTAAGGGAGGTACTTTGTTTCTTCCATAGAAACCTTGGTTGCACTATACCGACCAGTTGTTCAAGGGCATGAATTTCTAGCATGGGGTTTCATAAGACCAAGAGTGAGAGCGATCGAATGTCGAAGGGAGAGACATTGTTGCTTCCATAGCAGCCTTGGCTACATTATTTAAACCATTCCTAGAAGGGAGATACTTTGCTACTTCCATGCCATGGGTGAGCGATTCCATCTAGTCATTGAAGGGAGGTACTTTGTTTCTTCCAAAGAAACCTTGGTTGCATGATACGGACCAATTGTTCAAGGGCATGAATTTCTAGCATGGGGTGTCATAACACCAAGGGTGAGAGCAGTCGAATATACAAACACAACAAAATAGAGAACATAGAAACATGGGGATTCAAAAGATTAGCAATGCATGGATTCTAAAATTAAAAATGCATGGATCTAAAAACAAAAACATAAAAAAAGCACATCGAATAAAAAACTAGAAACATCAAAATGAAATTTTGCAACACACAGATTCTAAAATTAAAAACACATGGATTCAAATAAAATAAAAAAACAAGTCGAATAAAAAAAATAGAAACATCAAAATAAAAATTAGCAGCAAATGGATTCTAAAATTAAAAACACGTGGATTCAAAAACTAAAACATAAAAAAGTACATTTTGATTCAAAAACTTAGAAACATCAAAATCCATATTACCAACACGTGGATTCTAAAATTTAAAACACATGGATTGAGAAACTAAAAGAAAAAAAAATACATCTTATCAAAAAATTAGAAACATCAAAATAAAAATTAACAACCCAAATCCTTGATGTATCATTTCATATTTGATTTCATGGGTAATGCCCCCATCACACTTTCCTTACCTATAAAAAAGAAATGCAATATCTCTTGCTACCCACGGTCATTTTTCCCATGCATCATCTTGTTGAAGCAATGGAGATAGTTCCACCAGCCCCTGTATCTTTTCCATTGCTTTTATATGACATCCTATATAATTCCTTATAGAGCACCCCATTCATCGTTCGCAAGCCCCTTTCGCGGTAGTTGAACATTTTCATGCTCCATCCTTAGAAGGAATACAAAGATCCATGGTAGCTAAACATTTTGTGAAATATCGATGTTTTACAACTAAGTATTTCCTCTACGATTCTTGCCACATCTCACTCTATCAATCCTTTTTCTACCATAGCTACATCATGTTGGAGAATGGCAGTGTGATGCTCGTGCTTCATCCTCGTTTCTTAGGCTCATTGATGTTATGTTCACTGTCTCTTGGAGGTTCCTCTCCTATTGAAATTGTAGACAATTGTTTCCTAAACAAGTTAGAAACATTTGGAATGAAAATTTTGAAGACAAAAAAGTCAATTATCAAACCTTACGAGGGAGCGTCTTCATGGTAGTATTTTTTTGTCTCATCATCATCTAGTTTTGGAATCCTTTGGAATGAATATTTTAAAGACGAAAAAAGGAATTGGCAGACCAGGAAACCGAGCATCTTCTTAGTCGGCATTTGTTCTCTCATCAACATCTAGTGTTTTCTTTCTAGAGAAATTGAAAGAGAAGATAAACATTGATGTTTTTTAGTACCAAAAGTGCTAATCCGATGTTGTTCAATACCAGAGTTGGATCCTTTCATTGAAGGACCACCAATTAAAGGCGTAGGAATCACTCTCCAAGAAGGATGATTTTATTAGAAATACAATTTGTAAATTAAAATCCATATTGACATGTAATTCAAATAAGTTTCCTTGCTTTTTGTATGTTGCTATTATTTATGTGGTTCTCAATTGGGAGGGTAAAAATAGAATTTTAAATTTTTTTTACACTGAAAATTCTAACCTTGCACTTCTAGGAGATTATAGAACTCTATGGAAGGGTTTGGGAATAAATTTTAACATTTCACTTTTCTTGCAAACTAGATATTGTGATTTTAGCTTAATATTTTTAAAATAGTTTTAGATTGATTATTGTTGAAATTGTTTCAACAGACATCAATGTTCTTTTGTTAAAATATATAACTCTTTTAATTTTACATACAACAAAACCTCTACTACTTAACCATGTACTACATGCCATACAATAAAAATCCACTTCATCCACCAGAATACCGAAGGAGAAAGAACCCAAAAACATTCCCCTAAAAAAATAGTCTCATTGACAGTAGTTACAAAAGCTATGGAAATGCAACCCTTACATTTTGAACATTTATGTAACAACTTAACTTTTCACATAATAAAAGAAGATTTATCATCACTTATTATAATATGTTCTACACTCGTCAAAGTGGAAGTTGGTATATCATTCACCTCATTCTCTGGAAGAGAAAATCCAATGTGGTTAACGATCTCAAATGCATGCCATTGAATGTAACCACCAGCCTTTGACAATGTATTCGCACCTTCTGATGGATAGGGAAATTAAATATGTGCATTTAAAACATTGGTAATGTTTATAAGGATACATCCATCATGAATGTCAATATTATGAAATATTTTTCTTTCTGGAAAAGAGATTCCCTCAACATATTTTAATCCATTCAAAAGGAGGTCCACACACTGTTGAGAATCATGATCCATTTCAGAAACGATTTCTGAAATACAAAATAAAAGGAGCACATTGAAAATAATATTTAAACCCCAATTTCATTAAACTTAGACTAATCCGAGTCTAAGGGAACATGGATTTACTGTGGATTTACTATGAATATTAGTTACCAATGCATGAAATCGTGGCATAAAATATTTGATGTATCAATTTCCTTTACTTGATATATCGAATTTTTATACTTGATATATCAATTTCCAATACTATGGATGTCGGTTTCCAATACATAAGTTGTTGGTTTCCAATACATGAGATTGAGTCGCCAAGTATTTCCTTTCGTCCATGGGGGGCTTACTCAGGTCCTAAGCAGTTCAACTGGTTACCATGAATGATCCATTCTTCCCCTTTTCCCCCAAATCCAATTTTCCTTCTTGTCCAGCCAAGAAACCAGCTCTACCTCGTGATCCAAAGCTTGGTCTCGTTCATTCCTGCACAATTAATTCAAGGAATCCAGACCAATGTAATAGGGTATATAGAAATCATCCTCCCAGTTATGGAATACAAACTCTAGCATCTACATATTTGTAGGATACCATCCCATTCTATTGTGAATTGAATTCCCAAAGCCCTAATTTTCTATGTGTCGACAGAAATTGAGCCATGAGACTAACTTGCCATTGCAATTGTCTAACAACTGAGAATTGAAAATGTTAGGAAAACCATACATGTAAATCATTCTGCCTTCACATGATTATATGGGCATCGACCCATTATTGTGAATGACTCCTTCGATTGTAAAGATGAGCGTATCTCCAATGTGATGCAACATAATTCTAAGAAAAGATGAAAATATGAATGGAGTCACTACAAATGGCTCCTTCAATTATAGGAATGAGATTGTCTCCCATTCGAATTTCCTTCTAATCAAGAAATACGTGCAACCCATAGTGCCTTAGATGATAGTAGAAGGAAAAATACAATACAATTTTCACAATTTTGCTCCAAGTACAACCCATAGTCACTGATAAAAAGAAGGAAAAATAGAAGAAGAAAAAGTGATAAACTATGATAAAATATTGGAGTTTCAAATGTGATATAAGTATAGTCGATACATAGATAAAGTATGTCTTACCTATTATTCGTTTTCACCACCATACCGGAAAAATCTAGATTTGGACAATTCATTTCAGGTCTTAGAATATTCCTTCCAGTCCTGGACTATTTCTTCCTGGTCGTAGCTTTCCGAACTTGGACTATTCCTTCCAATATCGAACAATTTATTCCCATTCGTGGCTCTTCGAACCCAAGCAATTTCTATTCAGTCATAGACTATTTCTTTCTGGTCCCGAACTCTTCTACACGATGTTATTCCTTTATGGGATTCCTGTTAGCCAAAACTGAGCCGACAAACTTGAGTTACTTCTCAGTTGTAAAAATAATTCACACCGACCTCTTTTTCTTTTTACTTCTCGGGTGAAACCAATTAGACAAGTATACCAATATGGTTGGCCTTTTAGACCCGACTCTTTTACCTTGAAAAGTTATTACTTATCGGTTCTACTGACAGGTTTTACTTCGACCACTTGTTAGCTTGACCACTTCAACAACTTGTCGGTTTGACCACTTGACAGTTTGACGCCTTAGACAGAACTTAACCAACAACTTGTCGGTTTTACTCGACCACTTTTACTTGGACTCACTTGCTCTGGTATGGTTTTAGTTTGGATTTACAAATGATATTTCTTATTCTAAAAGAATTAAGAAATTACAAATGTTTTTCACCTGTGAGTAAGATGAAGTAAAAACCAACACAATAACAATTCTACATAATTACAAAATCATATAACCAAACATTTAGGAATACATGAGTCGACGAATCTACTGTAAAACCTAGAACTTTCACTAGGTGAGAAATTTATGGATTCTTGATATTTCACTCAAACGTAATTGTAAACAACATTTACACAAGTAACTCTAGAAAGAATGTGTGGCTAAATAAGCATGCGTTCAACCATATGCTATTTGATATATATATATATAACTTCTTGGGAAATAACAAAATGTAATACAAACTTGTCGGCTCTTCGACTGATCCAAACTTTTCAGCTCACCAATAGATCATTTTACATAGCTTTGTCTCTTTCAAAGAATCAATCACACACACAAGCTTGAGCTTCAACTTCACTCTCTGCTTAGATTGATCTGTTTCTCTCTTTTTCTCACCTAGAGTTCTAAATGATTTACAATATTCTTCAAGTCTATTTATAGGAAACCTAAAAATTGCTTCTACGTGAATCTATGGAATTGCCATTAAGGGATGTAATAACTATCTACCTACAAAATTAGCTTCAGAAATTAATTCGACTGGTTTTCATTGCCAAAATGTGGACTCTTCTCTCTTGTTAGACTGACCGACAAGATCTGAACTGATACGAACTCCGACAGAGACAGCTGAGCTCCGATACAGATCTACAAGTAATTAATATTTCCAACACTCCCCCTTAATTATGAGCAGATGGGGATTTTTAAAACAAAATTTACAAAATGTTTCAGAGCTTAAACATGCTCCGTTCATGACAGAGTTCACTGTGCAGAAATTTTCATTCCAAGATAACTACGTAGATACTGGAAAGTATCATTTTCCAATGGTTTTGTAAAGATGTTTGCAAGTTGATATTCAGACCTACAAAATTCCAAACAAATTTCCTTGTTGTTCACCAACTCTCTTAAGAAATGAAACCTTATGTCGATGTGCTTGGTTCTCTTGTGAAACACATGATTCTTTGATAATGATATGGCTGAATTGTTGTTGCAGAAGATGGTTGTCTGTTCTTGATGGTTCTGTGACAAGTCTTTTAATACTCTCCTCATTCAGATAGCTTGACATGCAACACTTGTAGCTACAACATACTCTGCTTCTGCTGAAGACAAAGTTACTATGGGTTGACAAAGTTACTATGGGTTGTTTCTTTGAATCCCATGAAACAACACCTGTACCAAAATGAAATGTGTACCCAGATGTGATGTTCCTGTCATTTATGATGCCTCCATTTTCACTGTTAGTGTAGCTAGTGAGTTTAAAATTTTCCGAGGTTGAATAAATAATGCCAAGGTATTTTGTGCCACTTACATACCTCAGAATTCGTTTACCTGCTTGCCAATGTGAGTATTTTGGTGACTCCATGAATCTCGAGATCAGACTTACTCCATACATAATGTCTGGTCTTATTGTTGTTAAATACATAAGACTGCCAACAAGCCTTTTGAATTGTGTAGGATCTACAATTGATATTTCATCATCCTTGCTCAATTTTAAACATGATATTACTGGTGTTGGGGTTGTCTTGCAATTAGACATGTTAAATATTTTTAAAACTTCACTTGCATACTTTGACTGTGATATAAAAATACCACTTTCGTACTGTTGAACTTCAATGCCAATAAAAAACTTCATAAGCCCCAGATCAGTCATTTCAAATTCACTTTCCATCAATTCTTTAAATTCTTCTATGCCAAAAACACCAATAAATATTAAATAATCTACATAGAGGAATAAAATTAACATCTTACCTTGCTCATTCACTTTGTTGTACAATGTTGGATCACTTTCACTTCTGTGAAATCCATTTTCAGTGAGATAGGAATCAATCCGACTATACCAAGCTCTAGGAGCTTCCTTAAAACCATATAATTCCTTTTTCAGCATGTACACTTTATGCTCTTGACCTGGAAACTCATAGCCTTGTGGTTGTTCCACATATACTTCCTCTTCTAGATAGCCATTCAAAAATGCCGACTTAACATCCATTTGAGAAACAGGCCATTTGTTTTGTGCAACAATGGCCAAGATTGTTCTAACTGTATCCATGTGTGCAACAGGTGCAAAAGTTTCATTGAATTCTATGCCGGGTTGTTGTGTGAACCCTCTTGCTACCATTCTTGCTTTCTGTTTCTACACATTCCCATCAGCATCTTGCTTGGTCTTGTAAATCCATTTGACGTTGATTACATATTTGTCTTTTGGTACATCTACTAGCTCCCATGTTTGGTTCTTCTTAATGCATTCTATTTATTCATCCATGGCTTGTGCCCATACTTCTTCTTGGACAACTTCTTCAAATGTTAGTGGATCATATATAGGAGAAAATAATGCAAAGAGAGAGAATGAATTTGGTGTACCAGTGTTGGAGGGATTTACCACCATACACACTCTTTTTGGTCAATTTGGCCTAGTTAAACCACTATCCTAAGTATTATTGACTTAATTGACATTAGAGGAGCACTAGATGACATCAGCTAGATCACACCCACACCTACCTTCAGTCAAGGAGGCTAACTTAGCCTTCTCCTACATTCGGGGAGGCTAACTAGAGCACTCTGGGGGTGATCTGAGAGTCATTAATGCTCCATATTGCTAAATAACGGTTACAATCAGTTAAACAAAGTAGTGAAGGCACCCTCCATCATTAAATTGATTATTTATTGATTATTTAATGAACTGGAGTCAACAAAGGCGCCTCCAACCACTTCTGATGTTCAGTTACACTTCAGTTAACCTCATCGGGGTTCATTGGAGTCACTAAAGCGCTACCACTTGTTGGTTGGCTTGCTGTGACATGTGTCTGACCTACTTTCAGTTAGACTTAGTCATTTATTGCACTCTGACTTCGGTAAGGGCTCAGTTGAGTCAATTAGGGTTTTAATCAGTGGTTAACTAGAGTGTTTCCTATGGCTTACATTCAGTTAAGCTAGACTCACTCATTCAATTCGAATGACCTCCTTGGGAATTCGAATTGCTTTGTCATTCATGCTTACAGCATGATCTTGTATTGTATTACTCATTCTTTCTATGAATATACAGAGCAACTACTCATTTTGTAGCCCTATTACACCATTTTCATGACTTATTGTTATTAATCTTTGATGAGACTTGTGTTTAGTGCCTAGATTACTGTGACAGATTAATATGGTATCAGAGCTCATGGCGGGATGAAGATCAGATCTCTCAAAAACAAGGTTTTTGATAGATCTTGCATGAAAAATTTATCAAAGCTCAAAAATTCCAGCACTGCACCAGAAGCCAAGGCTTACCACTTAGTACCCCAAGTAAAGAAATTGTTGGTCAAGCTTGCTTGATCAACTATGCTGGGTGTGATGAAAGCCTAAAATGTATAGGATTTTCGACCTTACAGTGCCCCTTTTGTTGTGATTTTCAGGTTTTAATGGGTACAACTTCGAATGGACTCATCAGTCCCTCTTCTCACCTCATTCACAAGCTATTCAGAATGGAAGTTGAAGATGATTGCATCCCTGAAGAGACAAGGTCTCTATGATGTGTCAATTGGACTTGGAAAAGAGTCTTATGAGAATGAGAATGACTGGCTAAATGATGGTGATAGATATTTTGGAGCAATATGTCTAGCCCTTTCTCCTAGCTTGCGCTACCTTAATGGTTCTGCTGAATACCCAAAGGATCTCTGGACAAAATTGGACAGAAACTTTGGAAATCACAATGAGGATCATAATAGCACTTTGGAGATCACATCCAGAACCACAAGAGTTATTTACTCAAAATTTTCAGCCTTTACTCTCTCTGATGAAGTTGTTTAAGATGAAGATGAAGCAAAATCTTCTACACAGTCAATTCGAATTGAAGAAAGTCTCCATGTAGTGACTCCTTCTCTTGATGCTCCGGAAGTTCATGAGATATATGATATCTAATATCCTCATATTGCTGAAACATAAGAATACATTTGAATCTATGATATTGAAGAAAAATACTGTTGCACTTCCATGCAAACATTCACCGTTGATTTTCCTTTGAATTTTGTGCAAAATTTGCCAGTAATTGCTTCCGAAAGTGAAGAGATATTTGATTTTTTTTCCTCTAATGTTGCTGCTGGTGTGAAAATATGTGATACCTTGGATATTTTGGAAGAAATATTAGATTACCAAAGTGATCCATTTTATCCCCATGATCTATATCTTCCAGCAAATTCCTGCAGGATTGCATGCACCAAAATTCAGAATTTTGAAGAAAAAGACAACTGTGCATCCACCGCCTCGGTTGACCATACTTTTGGATCTAATATGAACCTTATTGGATCTGATATGTTATTATTTGGATATGATCTAATATTTCTTGGTTCAATATTTCAGGTTCATAAGCTTTCAGTACTGCTTGTAGCTATTCTCATTAATTTTGTGAAGAAACAAGTACCGCAAGTCTCCTACAAAACTGCTGCTGGGGATTTGATTTCATTTCACAGTTTTGGATCTGTTGTGAACTTATTTAGATCTGATTTAATTTCTGATATGATATTATTTGGTTCATATTCTGAAATCCAAGAGCTTTCAGTCATGCTTGTTGCTGCTCTCACCAATTCCGGTGTGAAAAATCAAGTACCGCACTTTCTCTTCAAAACCGTTGATGGGGATTTGGTGTTAGTTTCCTCATATGAGGTTGATGATATTTTATTATGTGATTCATTAGATATTTCAAAATATATATCAGATTATGGAGCTCAAGCATTCTCTCTCCATAGTCCCAGGGCTTCTCTACCTTTGGTCACATGCTCATCTCCTCACAGAACTAGTAAAGAGGAAGACATTTTGCATCCGCTTGGACACTTGCTCCTAAGATTTGGGGCTGATTTTACCACTCATGGTTTTCTGTTCAAGGATGCAACATATAAGTTTCTTGAGTGTTCCACACATGGTTCGAAGCCTCAATAACTTTTTCTCTCTCTTCAGATGATTTCAGCTACTCTACATGGGTCCAGTTTTCATCGTGCAGCTATTTATACTTCTGATTCAGTTGAGTGCATTGTTCTTCTTCCAAAGTGGAAGATTCCTCCAGACATATTCATTTAGTTTGGATTCAGAGGTTCACATGCACAGTCTCAGGATGTTGCTGCATAGAAGAACGAATTCTTTATTTATTGCTTAGTTTAAGGGGGGGTATTTTTCCCATGAGGTTTTCCCCATTTCCTTGGTTATATTAAGAAGTTAATTTATTGCACAGGGTGACCTATGGCCTTTGTTTCCAGGGCCCTATCATTTTTATGCATTTTATGTTTTCTACTCCTCCTGAGTATAGCTTAAGGGGGGGTGTTTGATACATTTACGACCATGCACACTCTTTTTGGTCAATTTGGCCTAGTTAAACCATTATCCTAAGTATTATTGACTTAATTGACATCAGAGGAGCACTAGATGACATCAGCTAGATCACACCCACGCCTATATTCAATCAAGGAGGCTAACTTAGCCTTCTCCTACATTCAGGGAGGCTAACTGGAGCACTCCAGGGGTGATCTGAGTGTCATTAATGCCCCATATTGCTAAATGATGGTTACAATCAGTTAAACAGAGAAGTGAAGGCACCCTCCATCATTAAATTGATTATTTATTGATTATTTAATGAACTGGAGTCAACAGAGGCACCTCCAACCACTTTTGATGTTTAGTTACACTTCAGTCAACCTCATCAGGGTTCATTGGAGTCATTGAAGTGCTACCACTTGTTGGTTGGCTTGCTATGACATGTGTCTAACCTACTTTCAGTTAGACTCAATCATTTATTGCACTTCGACTTCAGTTAGGGCTTAGTTGAGTCAATTAAGGTTTTGATCAGTGGTTAACTAGAGTGTTGACTATGGCTTAAATTCAGTTAAGCTAGACTCACTCATTCAATTCGAATGACCTCATTGGGAATTCAAATTGCTTTGTCATTCATGCTTGCAGCATGATCTTGTATTGTATTACTCATTCTTTGTGTGAATATACAGAGCGGCTACTCATTTTGTAGCCCTATTACACCATTTTCATGAATTATTGTTATTAGTCTTTGATGAGACTTGTGTTTAGTCCCTAGATTATTGTGACAGATTAATAACCAGCTTCATATATTTCATGCAAACTTCTTGTCTTCATCAGTTCTGTCAATGTCAACCTTGACAAAATTCTTGATGGAGTCTTTTGTACTCTTGGTGTACTTGTCGGTGTAGCTTGAGATGGAACTTGTGTAGATGATCCTTATGTTGAACCATGTTGTGGTGTCATGGGAGTCGACGATGCTGCAATCAGTTGACTTACATGTGGTGTTTGAACCACTTCCTCCGTCATGTCAGGGTGAATCCACGGACCTGGGTAACACTTTTTGGCAAGCGTATTTCGGCAAAAATAGAAAAACGCACCTCGGTCGAGGGCTTGTTAATCCCTCGACCGAGGTCTTAATATCTCGACCGAGGTTTTATCAAGCCCTCGACCGAGGTATTTAAATACCTCGGTCGAGGTATTTAAATACCTCGACCGAGGTATTGCGGGCTTTACAAACCCTCGGTCGAGGTATTTAAATACCTCGACTGAGGTATTTAGATACCTCGGTCGAGGTTCATACCTCGGTCGAGGGCTTAAAAAAACAGACTTAGCCCTCATTCAAACAAATGGAAAATTTACTGTGCCTTGCAGAGGTGTAAACCCTGCCATTCCTAGCACATAACTGAGCGGAGTTGATATTGATAGATTCACCAACGAATCTTCTATCCATTGATGTATCATACATGCATTTTGGCATTCATATGATATTTATTTTTTAATTACTTCTAAAACTTATACTTAG
>LPNX010861513.1:594960-673266 GCA_001517045.1 Pseudotsuga menziesii
TCATTGTCGACATTCGACACAATCTTGACATTTATGTTGATAGTTCCATCCCATTATTCATTCTCAACAAATTGAATGTCTCGACTGATTATCACTTTCCTTGTGACAGGATCATACAACTTGTATGCTTTTGTGTCTTTAGAATAGTCGACAAAAATACATTTTTGTTCCTTCTTGTCTAATTTCTCTCTGAGCTCATCTGGAACATGAGCATACACAACAAAACCAAAAAAATTTAAATGAGAAACACTATGATTCATACCTATCCATGCTTCTTGAGGAACTTTGTTCTTCACATTCTTTTTCGAAAACTAGTTCATAATGTATACAGTAGTTGCAACTGCTTCACCCCAATATTCATTTTTCAAAATCTTGGCTTCCAACATGTTGTGCGCCATCTCCATAATGGTTCTATTCTTTCTTTCGGCAATACCATTCTTCTAAGGTGTATACCATGCAGTGAATTTCTTTTGTATGCCATGGGTCTTGCAAAAATTTAAAAATTCATTTGAAACATATTCACCTCCTCTGTCTATCCTTAATATCTTGATGCCGTGTCCACTCTGGTTCTCCACGAGTGCCTTGAACTGCTGAAAATAACTAAATGCATCAGATTTATGTTTTAGAAAATATAGCCATGTTTTCCTTGAGTAGTCATCAATAAAATTTAGAAACTAATTCAAGCCACCAATGGATGATGTCTGCATTGGACCACAAATATCAGAGTGAACAATTTCAAGTGGTGTGCATGCTCTATAGGACTTTACGACTGGAAAAGTCTCTCTATGCTTCTTTCCAAAATTGCAGCATTCACAAACCCTTTCTGGTCTGTCGATCAATGGAAATCCTTTCACCATATTCTTTGTGTGCAGTAGCTTCATCCCACCAAAATTCAGATGTCCAAATCTGAAATTCCATAGCCAGGATTCATCCTGAACTTCTGTTTGAAATGCAGCTTGAAAATCAGCGCTGCCATTTTCTTTCTTGTTGAGGGGATCGACTGTTTCTTTACTTTCTGCCTTGAATGCATCTCCTATATTTGTCTTCCCTTTCATGTTAGGAACTATCCTCCATGGAAACAAGCGATTTGTTGTCATTGGCACTTTTTCTATCAGCTGGTTGCTTGGATGCTTGTCTTTAATCACAAAGTGATCATCTTCTATGTAGAATCTGTAGCCTTTTTGTATTTGTTTTACAATGCTTAACAAATTATGTTTCAGACCTTCGACATGATAGACAGCAGGGATATACTTGCTCTCCCTCTGTTTGGTTAGAATACCGACAGTACCATTTCCCAAAATAGTAACTTGGACATTATTTCCAAGTGTAACATTGGTTTTAATTGAATTATCTAGATGGAAAACAAATTTAAATTACCAGTCATATGATTGTTGCAGCCTGAATCTAAGTACCATATGTCATGTGGAATTTCTTGGACAACATTGCATTCATTTGGAGAAGTAGATTCCATTAACATTGCACTTGTCGAAGTGCTTGTGTTGGTCAACTGATTTGGGATTTTCCTTCCTTGGTCATATTGTTTCTTCCTACATTCATATGCATAATGACCAAATTTCTTACAATAATGACATTGAATTTTTTATTTATCAAACCTCTGACCACTTGGATAACTTGGATTCTGATTCTCTCCTCTACCAGCAACATTTGCAGGACTTTTCCCTCGTTGTCTAGGCTTGAAGAACTTCTTCCTCTACCTCTGGAGTTGTTTCTCCCCTGCCTCTACCATGTCTTATGGATGAATGTGCTGCGAATGCACCTTCCAATGATGTTTTCGTTGTTCTCATTTTGTGTTCATGATTGATGAGTGAAGCTTGCAGCTCATCAATGGTAAACACTGACATGTCTATGTGTTCTTCCAAGGTCACAACCAAGGATTCAAATCTTGGGGGAAGACTTCTAAAAAAATTTCAACAACCCTTTTGTCTGTTATGGTTTCTATTTGAGATTTCAACTGGTTTATCAAACCAACAACTCTAGCATAGAATGTGTCTACAGTCTTTGAATATTTCATTGACAAAGATTCAAAATCTCTTCTGAGAATCTATAGCTTGGATTCCCTTACCTTATCCAAACCTTGATAGGTAGTCTCCAATGTATCCCATGCTTACTTAGCATTAATTTTTGTTGCTACTCTTGGTAGTATGCTTTCATGCATGGCTTGATGTATGTAGAACATAGCCTTTCCATCTTTCTTCCTATGTTCCCTCAAGACATCTTTCTCAGCTTGTGTGAGATTGTTATATGTTGTATGATATGCTGGTTTTGCATAACATTGCTGGACTATCTCCCAGACATCTTGTCCTCTGAACAAAGCCTTCATAGTTAGATACCAATATTCGTAATTATTTCCTGTAAAAATTGGAGTTTGCAATGAACCAGAAGTGGAAGCCATTTTTAATTTGTATCTTTCCTTAGAAAATTACTTTTTCACTTTTAAGACAAGATTTCTTTCCTAAACCTTTCTTTGATACCAGTTAGAAAAAACTGAGATGGAAAACTTGACTTATTGTTCAGTTATAAAAAAAATTAACACCGACCTCTTTTTCTTTTTACTTCTCAGGTGAAACCTACTAGACAACTATACCAATATGGTCGGCCTTTTAGACCCAACTCTTTTACCTTGACAAGCTCTTACTTGTTAGTTCTACCAACAGGTTTTACTTCGACCACTTGTCGGCTTGACCACTTCAGCAACTTGTGAGTTTGACCACTTGACGGTTTGACACCTTAGACAGAACTTAACCGACAACTTGTCGGTTTTACTCAACGGTTTTTACTTGGACTCACTTGCTCTGGTTTGTTTTTAGTAAAGATTTACAAATGATATTTCTTAGTCTAAAAGAATTAAGAAATTACAAATGTTTTTCACCTGTGAGTAAGATGAAGTAAAAACCGTCAAAATAACAATTCTACAGAATTACAAAATCATATAACCAAACATTTAGGAAGACTTGTGTCGACCACTCTGTCGTAAAACCTGGAACTTTCACTGGGTGAGAAATTTATGGATTCTTGATCTTTCACTCAACCGTAATTGTAAACAACATTAACACAAGTAACTTTGGAAAGAATGTGTGGATAAATAAACATGCATTCAACCATAAACTATTTGATATATATATAACTTCTAAGGAAATAACAAAATGTAATACAAAATTTTCGGCTCTCTGACTGATCCAAACTTATCGGCTCACCGGTAGATCTTTTTACAGAGCTTAGGCTCTTTCACATAATCAATCACACACAAAAGATTGAGCTTCAACTTCACTCTCTTCTCATTTTTCTCTCTTTCTCTCTTTTTCTCACCTAGAGTTCTAAATGATTTACAAACTTCTTCTTCTATTTATAGGAAACCTGAAAATTGCTTCTATGTGAATCTACAGACTTTCCATTAATGGATGTAATAAATATCTACCTACAAAATTAGCTTCACAAATTAATTCGACTAGTTTTCATTGCCGAAACGTGGCCTCTTCTCTCTTGTCAGATTGACGAACAAGATCTGAAATGATACGGACTCTGATAGATCCAGTTGAGCTCTGATACATATATGTGAGTAATTAATATTTCCAACAATTCCTCTCTCCCAGAGTGATCCTCTTGCAACACATGGCCTTATGTGTGATTAAAACTACATTTACATTCTATTTATTGCCCGAATATTGGTGGATGGCTCTTTCAAAACAATCTACTATGATTTTATACTTTACCTGGGTGTGGTTTATATGAGTGATCGATAGTATACCAATGTTTCCACACTGTCAGTTTGCTATATGTCTCGATGGCCAAGATAAAGGGAGTTCACTTAATTGAAGTACTAATAACAAAGACAAACTCTATATTTCTTGCTTCCTTAAAAAAAATAGGCCTTGAGTTTCATTGCAACGTTGTATCCCCCAAGGTGCAGCATTGGTTTTGCCTTTTTATTTTGTTGTGCACATTTATGAATCTTTAACAACACTCTATCCAACCCCTCTTCATACTTTTTTATTTGTGATTTTTCAAGGAGCAATGTATTCCAAAATTATTGTATTAATATATTTATAAATTGATATGATGTTGTTTTGTAAACAACGGTGTTTCCCTTGCACTTATTGGTCTTAATAAATAGGTTTTCGTTATGACAACATATGGTAGAGATGGCTACACATGGAGTGTAGCATCCCTTAGTAGAATCTTATATATTTACATTTTCCACAACCATTATTTTACAGGAATTACTCAATAATCTATTAAGATAACTGAGAATATAAATCCTTCTAGCAGAAAAAGATCGTAACTACCCCAGAACCCAATGTTTCCACACTTGATAGCTCTCATTTAAATAAATGTCAAGCTTATCACAACTATTACCAACTGTTGAACATGTGGCATTAACAGACAGAAGATATCTCCTTAAGAGTTGTGATAGTGTTGTCGTTTGGCCATTGACTAGGAAACACAACAATGTCATGAACTTCAATAGTGAGATCCATAAATTTGCTTTGTGAATGCAATACATCTAGCTAGTGGCACTGGTATAATGAAACTTTATTTCCACAGTATTTGTGTTTTGCAAGAGTGATCAAGAATAGCAAGTAAAGTTGTAGAATTGATTTAAAAGAAAGTGAAGTTGGGATTTAATTGCATTATTAGGAGAGATTTTTGGATATTCCTTTAAATTTAAATCAAATAGTTTAAAAGGAATAATGCATTGTATCTATGATGAGAACGCATACTCATATCCTTAATCTTGGAATTTCACCAAATATTTACACCGAAGGCATTTTCCATATGGAGACGCAATCTCAGAAGATTCCACGTCTCCCTAGCCAATAAAAAATCGACAGGTGTCGCAACGGATTAGTGAATGGAACCTGGATAGTTGTTGTGTCTCGATTTCAAAGGAAATTATTTCCATGCTAATCAAATGGAATGATGGGTTTTTATTTTTTTTACTCTAGTTTAGTTGGGTCCCTGATTCTATAGTCTTGATTTGGGAACTTCTTTCCCACAGACCGAAGGTGTCCTCTGTAATACGGCCGGTGCTGTAGGTGAATGGATTGGTGGATTGATTGCCAATTCTAGATCGTTCTTTGTAGCTGGTGTTTAGTGTGTTTTCCTGACAAGTGGCATGCGTCTTTTAACTACACTTCTATCTGTTGTCCTAAATGATACAGGATTTTACTGTCCTTCCCTGTAGTTCATTTCTCTCGATTCGGCAAAGTCCTTGCCAAGACTTTACACCGACGATTTTGTGATAGTTTCCATCTAGCAGTTTTTGCGGTTTTAGCCTAAGATATTCTAGATGAGTTTTCTGGGTTTAGGGTCACAATTTCTGGGGTCATTTTGGTTGATGTTTCATTTGACTAGTGCTTCACTCAATTGAATACACTTTTCCCATGTCCCTTCATCCACTGGAATTTATGTTTCATCAATGCATTTTTCCTGAATTAATGCAAGAAATCTTGTCATATGATTCAAATATGGGCCAATATCTTCATTTTTGCTCACCTTATGGCGATCTTCAAAATATTGTTACAATACTGCATTTATTGCATTTGTTGTTGCACCCTCTTTGCTTTGCACATATAAACATACCTTCAGGTAACCACTATTTCTTATTGTTTGCTTCGCTTCAATTACACTAGAGAGTTTCCAACAAAGGTTTTCGTACCTTCTTAAATTTGCAGGTATTCCTTTAGTTTGCTTAAATATTTTGAATATTCATTTAGTCTGGTTTTGAGATGGTCAAACACCTTTGCTTTGTTTTGACTGTTATTGCTGCTTTGTTGCAAAATTAGTGAGTTGTATTAGTTATGTGCCTTCATAATGGTGTAATACTCATGCTATGTCAATAAAATGATGATTAAATGTTTTGAATATTCATTTAGTCTAGTTTTGAGATGGTCAAACACCTTTGCTTTGTTTTGACTGTTATTACTACTGTGTTGCAAAATTACTAATAGGTATCAGATTTTATGATGGAGTTGTTTTAGGTAAGGAGTTCAGTGTAAAACCTGCAAGCCTACTATAACAGTGGTAGCTTCTAGTTTCCCCAATTTTTGACTTTCATCAATGGGAATTCTGTATTTTTAGTGTTAGTTTTTCAACATTCAAGATAGCATTATGTTAGGATATTTAACTGAGAGAACAACAAGTACAACAATCAAACAAAAGAGACAATGAACACAGTGTTTTTCATCAGGGAAACCATAAATGGAGAAAACCCTGCTACTTCCTTAGAGATAGAATCAGCACAAAAGGTAAAACCCCAAAACAGTAAGATGCACTCTCGACAGCAGTAATCTTCTTCTTTTCTAGCCCCAGTGTCTTCTCCTTCCTCAACTATGCACTAAACTTGAGTGTGTGAGTGATGTGTGCTAAATAGAGAGTCCAGCTCTCTATTTATACTAATCCTGACATGACTAAAACCCTACTAGGGCCGACCTCTACTTGGAGAGTCTAATACCCCTAGTGCCCCGAAACTGCGAGGAATTTAACCCTTAGACAATCATAGGGTTACCCACAAAGACTTGATATGACTTGTTTACATTATTGATTCTCCCGATCGGAACATCAGGGTATGACATAACATGATAACATCCCAAAATAAACATCGGGTTACAATAGATAAGAAATACAAGTGCATACATTCTGAAGTTACAATTACAACAACACTTCCTCTTAACTAGGAAGGTATTCTCTTGACACAATTTTCATCACTGGTCTTCTTTTATGGATCTTCTCGTCATCTACATCTTCAAGTCATATTCATATTCAGGTCATATTTCATCTGGATCTGGATCATCACTCAATCTGGATCATCATCACTAGATCATACTCTATCTAGATCATTGTCACTAGATCATACTCGATCTAGAACATCTCTGGATCATCATCACTAGATCTGGATCATCACTCGATCTGGATCATCATCACTGGAATGGATCTGGATCATCACTCTATCTAGATCATCACTACTGGATCTGGATCATCACTCGATCTGGATCATCACTGCTAGATCTGGATCATCACTGCTAGATCTGGATCATCACTCGATCTGGATCTCTCGGAGTCATCATAACTGGATCTAGATTATAGCTCGATCTAGATCTCATCTAGTCATCATCATGTGTGCTATCTCATGATTCTTCTCATCATAGGAATTTCTACAAATCCAGCCTTCTTTCATGTTGGTTGTAGGCCTATCCATCCTGTAGGTCTTCTTCAGCACTTATATCAGACCTACTCGTCAGAATGGCCCACCCAACACTTACATATGACCTACTCATTAGAAAGGCATCCCCAACACTCACATCTGATCATGTAGAATCCGACAATCACATTAGAAAGGCCCAACACTCACATTCACCAGCATGACAGGACATCACTATCATCTATGAAAAGGATTTAGCACTTATATATGACCTGGAAGGAACTAAGTCCTCCACCCTCGCCAGAAAGGCTTGCACTCACATCTGACCTAGAAGGAACCAAATCCTCCACCCTCGCCAAAAAGGCCCCCAGTCCCAGACTGAGCTACCTGGTAATGGACTAGGTGCCTCCATTCTCTCGGAGAATGGAAGTTGCCCTTATATCTGACCTGGTAGGAACCAAATCCTACACCCTCGCCAAAATGGCCTGCACTCACATCTGACCTAGAAGGAACCAAATCCTCCACCCTCATCAGAAAGGCCCCCAGTCCCAGACTGAGCTACCTAGTAATGGACCAGGTGCCTCCACTCTCTCGGAGAGTGGCAGTTGCCCTTACATCTGTCCTACTCGACAGAATGGCTAGCACTCATATCTGACATTGGAGGAACTTAATCCTTTAGCCATGATAGAATGGCTCAGCCCTTATATCTGACCTACTCGTCAGAATGGCTCTCTCAGTCTCGGACTGAGTGTTCCTGGTAACTGACCAGGTACCTCCATTCCTAGAATGGCAATTAGCACTCATATCCGACATGGAAAGAACCAAATCCTCTCACCATGACAGAATGGCTCAGCCCTTACATCTGACCTGCTCGTCAGAATGGCTATGGATCTCAGCAGTCATATCTGACATGGAAGGAACCAAATCCTCTCACCATGATAGAATGGATCAGCCCTTACATCTGACCCACTCATCAAAATGGCTTTGGGACTCATCACTTTCCCTTGGAGGAAACCTCAATCTGGAGAACACCAAGCTTCTCCCTAAAGTACTCAAACTTCACTCTGGATAATGGCTTCGTCAACACATCGGCTATCTGTTCCTCCGTCGCAACATACTGGAGCTTCACAGCTCCCCTCTGCACCATATCCCTAATATAGTGATACTTGATCTCAATGTGCTTTGACTTATCATGGAACACTGGATTCTCTGAAAACTTCACACAACTCTGGTTGTCACAATGTATACAAGTAGCATCCATCTGGAGATCAAATAAATCAGACAGTAGCTTCCTTAGCCATACTGCCTCATAACTAGCTGAACAAGCTGTGACATACTCTGCTTCAACTATACTCAGTGCCACACAGGATTGCTTCCTGCTAAACCAAGAGATCACACCTGATCCCATACTGAAGCAACACCCTGAAGTGCTCTTCCTATCAATGGCACTGTCTGCCCAATATGAATCAACATAACCCTCCAGGTTAATCTTCTGATTCACATCGTACTTGAGCCCATAATATACTGTACCCCTCAGGTACCTCAGAATATGCTTTGCAGCAATCAAGTGAACATTTCTCGGATCTCTCAAGAACTGGCTGAAGGTGTTCACAGCAAAGCAAATGTCTGGTCTCGTGTTCGTCAGGTACATCAATGACCCAATCATCTGACGATACATCATAGCATCAACCAACTCTGATGAAGCATCGCTTAATAGCTTCAGGTTCGATGCCATAGGTGTGTCCATAGCCTTGCAGTCCATCATCCCAAACCTCTTTAGGATCTCTACTGCATACTTCCCTTGTCCAAGGAGGATTCCATCTGCACTCTACCACACCTCCATACCTAGAAAGTAATGCATCATACCCAAGTCCTTCATTTCAAACTCGGTAGCAATCTTTCTCTTTGTATCAGCAATCAACCCATCCATACCTATCACAAACAAATCATCTACATATAGTAGAAGCATCACTGGGTTGCCATCTTCAACCTTGTAGTAAAGGTTGGAATCTGCTTTACTCTTGGTAAAGTCCAAACTGGATAGAAAGCTGTCAATTCTGCCGTACCATGTCCTGGGTGCCTGTTTCAAACCATACATGGCTTTCTTCAATATGCACACATGAGACTCCCTGTCATGTGTCTCGAAACTGAGTGGTTGTTCTACATACACTTCCTCTTCCACTACACAATTCAAGAAGGTAGTCTTGACATCCATCTAGTGTATCTTCCATTTCATTACTACAGCCAGAGAAAGTACTGATCTGGTGGAAGTGTATCTGGCTACAGGTGCAAAGGTTTCTTCATAATCTATTCCTTCTTTCTAAGAGAAACTCAAGCTACAAATCTTGCCTTATATTTTTCAATGCTACCGTCTGCAGCATGTTTGATCTTGTAGATCCATTTGGAAGTTACAACTGACTTCCCGTCTGGTCTTGGGAAAACATCCCAAACATCGTTCTTCATGATCGATTGGTATTCTTCGATCATAACATCCTTCCATTCTTTCTGTTCTGTCACTTCTTCATAACTGGAAGGTTCTTTATCAATGAAATCACATAATAAAGCTACATACTTGGAGCAGGATCTGGTCCTCTTTCTTTCTCTGTGATTCTATTTTGGAGCCCTATATCTTTCCACACCTTAGATAAGTTCTCGTACCCAAGCAGGTTTCCTCTTATGAGTATTCTTCTCCAGAGTTGGATATACAGGTCTTTGTGGTTCTTCAAATTCTCGATCTTCTTCTTGAGCTTCTTTGTTCATGGTTGTATCATGAAATCTGGGTTCTTTTGCTTCTGCTTGTTCAAGTTCTTTAGCAGGTCTCTTTATGGATTTGTTGTAAGCTGTGTCTTCATCAAATGTCACATCCCTGCTGATGTCAATATTCTTGTATCCTGGGAAATATATTCTGTAAGCCTTCGAGCTTTCAGAGTATCCCACAAATATACCCTTCTTTCCTAAAGGATCTAATTTAGTCCTCTTCTCTTTTGGAATGTGTATGTACACTGTACAGCCGAATATTCTGAGATGGATGACTTCTGGTTTCTTGTCGGAGAATACTTCTTCAGGATTCTTTCTCTCAAGTACTCTATGTGGAGTACAGTTCTGTACATACACCGCTGTTCCAGCAGCTTCCGCCCAAAGATGCATAGGAAGATCTTGATCATGAAGCATAGCTATTGTAGCTTCCATGATAGTTCTATTCTTCCTCTCTGCAATCCCATTCTGTTGTGGATTGTAAGAAGTGGACAAATCCCTCTTAATCCCTGATTCTTTGCATAGCTCTTTGAATTCATTTGAAGTGAATTCTCCGCCATTATCTAATCGAATGGTCTTGATCTTCTTTTCAGTGTGGTTCTCGATCAAGGCTTTGAATTCCTTGAACTTGCTGAATACTTCGTCTTTGTTCTTCATGAAGTAAACCCATGTCTTCTGAGAGAAATCATCAATAAAAGAAACATAATATGCATACCCACTTAGTGAGTTTGATGACATAGCACCGCATACATCGGAGTGGATGATTTCCAAGATTCCTTTTTCTTTGCTTTCGCTGCTTGGAAATGTATTCTTTGTATTCTTTCCTTTCGCACATCCTTTACAGACCCCATCATGTTTTGCTTGGAGTTCTGGAAGACCTTCAACAACTTTGCTTGCAATAGGTAGTGCTCCATAATGCACATGTGCAAGCCTTCTATGCCAAAGTTCACTTGGCTCTACTGTTTCATGGACCAAGGCTTGTTCTGGATGGCACTTAATTTGTACAATCCTCCTTCTTGTTCTCCAATCACTACCGCATTATCGATAGTCTTTCCTTTTGGCCACATGATGACTTGACCACCTATGAATGCAACTCGCATTCCTTTTGCATCTAATGCTGATATGGAAAGGAGGTTCTTCTTGAGTCCTAGAAAAAACAATACTTCTTTCATTGTTAGAGACTTTCCAGAGTATAGCTTATAGGAAGATTCCCCACTACCTTTTATTGGATATTGGTAGTCATCTCCTAGCTTCACCTTGTGAGGTGATTCATGTTCTGACAGTCTCACAAAGGATTCCTTGAATCCAGTCATATGTTTGGAAGCCCCACTGTCTATAAGCCAATCATCACTTCCATGAGTAATGTTACCTATGAGAGCGGAGATTAGAACATATTCATCCTCGCTTGAAGAATCTTCACTTTCATATCTAGATCTCTTATTGGATGGTTCATCATCCTTTACAGCATGAGCATGATGTCTTCTTTTGTTGCTCCTCTTCATTAATTTTTGTTTCTTAGGACAATTTCTTGCATAATGTCCTGCTTCATCACATGTATAACATATGATCCTAGATAAATCTTTTCTAGTGTTATCTTTGTGAGAGTGCTTACCTTTGGAGCCATGAGATATTCTTTTGGTTGAATTGGAATGTGATTTGGAGTGTACCGTGAGAGCTTGATCTTCACTTCCCATATTTTCTTCTCGAGCTATTATCCAAGCTTCTTCTTGAGAGCACTCTTCCCATAGTTTGCTGAACTTGACTAACTTCTTTCTAGCACAGATTCCTTGGATGAAATAATCCCATGACCTAGGAAGGCCATTCAAGGTAGTCATCACAATCTCTGCATTTTCCACTTCTTCATCTACAAATTCTAGTTGTTCCTTGATCTGAGAAACTCTTGTGAAGTAATACTAGATTGTTTCTACATTCTGAATCTGCACATTCTTCAGTTGTTTTCTCATAGTCATCTTCCGGTTTATGTTCTTTCCTTCAAACAATTTGGTTAGGGCATCAAACATAGCTTTAGGTGTATTTAGAGAGGACACCTGTGGGATAAGGTGATCCTTGATAGAATCAGCAATGATCCTCTTTTCCATAACCATCTTCTTCTTGTGTAAATCCTTTGCCTCATCTCCCTCTGGAACTGGAACCTCCTCATGGATGTAGGAGTCCAACTCATTCTCTTCCAGGACCAGGGAGATCCTATACTTCCAAGCTTGGAAGTTATCAACTCCCTTAAGCTTTTCATCAAGCTTGGTATGATGACACATCTTAACTGAGAACCTCAAATGGAAATACAAAATATTTTAGATCTTACCAGGTCAAGATGTCGGATTTGAAACTTGAGTTGAAATCCTGCAGAGCTGGTTCAGGAGCAAATTAGGGTTTTGATTTTCCAGAGTTCTGTCCACCCAAATGCCTTGAAATTTATCCCTAACTTCAATTTTGGGGAGGAGATCAATCCAAGCTTGGGCTCACTGAAAAATTCCTCTTCTGTGGAAAGCCCTAATTTTTGGCAGTAGTGATAGGTCCAAAATTGAAAAACCTCAGAATTGGATTCTACTTCGACAGAAAGATGCGCCCGAAGGAGGAGAGTTATTCCACCTTACTTTTCCTGAAAATCTATGGAGAGAGATCCACAAAGTAGGAAGCCCTAGTTCTTGCAGTTGCACAGTGTCTTGTTCTCAAGTTAGCTCTGATACCATGTTAGTTTTTCAACATTCAAGCTAGCATTATGTTAGGATCTTTAACTGAGAGAGCAACACGTATAACAATCAAACACAAGAGACAATGAACACAATGTTTTTCATCGGGGAAAACATAAATGTAGAAAACCATGCAACTTCCTCAGAGATAGAATCAGCACAAAAGGTAAAACCCCAAAATAGTAAGATGCACTCCTGATAGTAGTAATCTTCTTCTTGTCTAGCCCCAGTGTCTTCTCCTTCCTCAACTATGCGCTACACTTGAGTGTGTGAGTGATGTGTGCTAAATAGAGAGTCAACTCTCTATTTATACTAATCCCGACATGACTAAAACCCTACTAGGGACAACCTCTACTTGGAGAATCTAATAACCCTAGTGCCCTAGAACTATTGGAACTTTAACCCTTAGACAATCGGAGGGTTACCCACAATGACTTGATATGACTTGTTTACATTATTGATTCTCCCGATCGGAACATCGGGGTATGACATAACATGATAACATCCCAGAATAAACATCGGGTTACAATAGATAAGAAATACAAGTGAATACATTCCGAAGTTACAATTACAACAACATTTAGTTTATCTTACCGATTTCCACTTTCCACTTTGGAGAATGCAGAAATTGGAATTTACATTTTCCAATATAATTTTGCATGCTTTTTTTACTTCCGCTTTTCTTCAATATTCGACTTTTCAAAGTGGAAAGGTAAATTGATAATCAATCTATGAATTTAACTTTTCTCTTTCCTCTTTCCACATTGAAAAGAAAAAAGAGGAAAGGTAAATTAGTAATTGATTTATCATTTTACCTTTCTGCTTTGTGCACTTTCTGCTTTCCTTGGGAAACTCTACCTTGGGCATATATTCTTTGGATTTTGGTATTTTATATTTGGTATATATACGTATTAGGATTTCTATATTTCTAAAAGTGGAAAAGTAAATTGATAAATTGATTATCAATTTACATTTCTTCTTTTTGTTTTCCAATTCAGAAAGAGGAAAGCAGAAAGGTAACTTCATAGATTGATTATCAATTTACATAAACAACTTACTCAACTTTGGTACCTAGGAAAGAGGAAAGAGGAAATGTAAATTGATAATCAATTTATCAATTTACCTTTCTGCTTTTCGCTTTCCCAGGTACCAAATATGAATAAGTTGTTTATGTAAATTGATAATCAATCCATGAATTTACCTTTCATCTTTCCTCCTTCCGCATCGAAAAGCGGAAAGAAGAAAGATAAATTGATAATTGATTTATCAATTTACCTTTCCGCTTTGCGGAATTTATACTTTCCTTGGGAAACTATCCCTTGGGCATATATTCTTTGGATTTTGGTATTTCATATTTGGTATATATACATATTAGGATTTCTGGATTTCTGAAAGTGGAAAGGTAAATTGATAAATTGATTATCAATTTATGTTTCCTCCTTCTGCTTTCCTAGGTAGAAAAGCTAAATAAGTTGTTTATGTAAATAGAACTTGGGTATCACTTTTCGCAGTAAGGAACGGGGCTAATGTATTCCCGATTTCCAACTTGCCTCAATACAAATTCCAAATTTTTAATTTATATTTCTATTTTCCGCTTTCCACTTTGGAGAATGCAGAAATCGGAATTTAAATTTTCGAATATAAGTTTCAGTACTTTCCAACTTCTGCTTTCCAAATTACGGAAGTCGGTTTAAATATATTACCCTTATTTTTCTTAAACGAATAGTTTCATATTTCCCCAAGATAGAGTTTCCAACAAAGAGGAATACGGAAACGTAACTTGATAAATTAATTATCAGTTTATCTTTTGGCTTTCCTCTTTCAGCTTTGGAAAGTAGAATGGGGAAAGTTAAATTGATAAATTGTTTATCAGTTTACCTTTCCTTTTTCCACTTTCTGCATTGGAAATCAGAATGCAGAAAGGTAAATTGATAAATTGAATATCATTTTAGGTTTCCACTTTCCTCTTTCGGCATTGGAAAGCGGAATGGGGAAAGTTAATTTGATAAATTGATTATCGGATTACCTTTCCGCTTTCCAAGTTCCGCATTGGAAATTGCAATGCGAAAAGGTAAATTGATAAATTGATTATTAGTTTGCCTTTCTGATTTCCTCTTTCCACATTGGAAATCGAAATGTGGAAAGGTAAATTGATAAATTGAATATCATTTTAGCTTTCCACTTTCCTCTTTCGGCATTGAAAATTGGAATGGGGAAAGGTAAATTAATAAATTGTTTATCACTTTACCTTTCCGCTTTCCGCTTTCCACGTTGGAAATAGGAATGCGGAAAGGTAAATTGATAAATTGATTATCAAGTTTACCTTTCCGCTTTCTGCATTGCAAATCGGAATGCGGAAACATAAATTGATAAATTGAATATCAGTTTATCTTTCTGCTTTCCTCTTTCGGCATTGGAAAGCGGAATGGGGAAAGGTAAATTGATAAATTGATTATCAATTTACCTTTTCGCTTTTCACTTTCTGCATTGGAAATTGGAATGCAAAAAGGTAAATTGATAAATTGATAATGAATAACAATAACCAGAATCATAAAATATGTTCATGCAAAAAAACCTTGTTGTCATATATGCATTTTATTTGTTGTATTTCCATCACATGAATATGTTACATTGCAATTTTTTTTTGTTCATACGCTCTTTCATTTCACAAGAAAATATAACCGTCACACTATGAAGACTATGCTAACTGAAGATTCTATTTCACTCTTGCTACATGGCACTATCAACCTTTGCCTGTTGGTACAGGTGTACTCATCAAACAAAGTGAACTCACTCAACTCATCATCTATTCGGTTCCGAATATCTATCTCGGAGGGGCTTCACATGCATGAGCTATTGCTTCCAATTATATATAGTAGTCTTGTAGAAACTGGACAACTAAAAGAAGGATCTATAATCAAAGTTACCAAATGTACATGCAACATTGTACATAGTGTAACGTATGTTCAATTTCCTTGTTGTATTTATCAACTTAGTCAAGTTCACACTATTCATGCAACCAAGTTTTTTCTATCCCATTGAACTCCAACATACTTCTTCTCACAGGACTATCGCATTGCTTGCACTTGAGGTTGTCATAGTGGATGCAACAATTATTGAATATCCTACACTTTACAAATTACCTGTATCTTCTCCGTCGCAAAGTTGTTCCTATTCTCCAGTGAATCCTAGATCAGTAGATGAAAACCCTGCCTTAGCTGCATCAACTAGTCCATTCACATCACTCTCCTCCTCTAGAAAATTTTGGAACATTCAAGGTCGAGTTATTGCCAAGACAAAGCTACATGAATATGGAAACCAAAGAGGATATGGAAAAATATTTGGATTTGACATTGTTAATGCTTCACATGATGAAATAAATATATCCACATTCAATGAATTGGCACTCTCTTTGTATGGCCAAATAGAAATAGGAATAGTCTACATAGTATCAAATGGCACAGTGAAAGCATCCAATCCAATTTTCAACCATTTGAAAAGCCATAATGATATTTTCCTAGGCTCCTCCTCAACCATCCAACCATGCTTAAATGAATACCCCTTAATACCTTTTTATTGCTTTAACTTTAAAACTATTCAAGAGATACAAACTATACCCGTCAATTCCATGATGGAACTTGTTGGCCTTGTCATTTCAGTTTCTCCTACATCCACAATACAAAAACAAGATGGTGTTGAGACTATTAGGAACACTATTGGACTCCATGACATGTCAGCCTATAGTATTGACATAACAGTTTCGGGAGAACATTTTCAAATTGAAGGAGCAGAGCTTTCCATCCTACGTGGTTTACCTACGCCTTCAGTTGTAGCAATCAAAGGCGGTCATGTTACAGATTTCAATGGAAAAACTGTTGGAACTATTTCCAACACTACTGTTTATATAAACCCAAAAATTGAATACACTTCAATTCTCCAAAAATGGTTTCATGACAATGGATTTCATTCAGCATCACCATCTTTGAGCCGAAAGTTCAATGCATCTCAATCTCGTTCTCGTAAAGTCATTACCATCAATGACCTACAAACTCTTCAAGAATATGAAAAACCTGTTTGGTACTCTCTTCAAGCAACCATCACAAATGTTAACATGGATGAATTTCATTTCCTTGCATTCCCTCTTTTTGTTGACGGAATACAATGCATGAAAAAGATTGCCCACAAAGTTGGAGACATTTTGCATTGTGCTAAATGTGATGGAGAGTTTCTTGATTCTGACTACCAATATATACTAAATGTTGACTTGGAAGATATCACTAGATACCTTCATGGTGTGATAGCTTTTAATGATGCTACAAACTAGCTCATGGGAACTTCTGCAAAATATTTGTCTCTTCTCTCAACTGAAACAACATCAATTCATGAAATAGTCCACAGGATCTGCAACAAAAAATTGCTTCTTACTCTTTCAGTTACAACAGAGACCTTCTGTGAGTTACATGCCTAAAATTTGTAATTGTCATGGTTGAAAACACATAAACAACAATTTCAGATGGACACATAAATATATAAGTTTTTTCAACTTGATACTTAATGATTCTTCATTGTTTATAATGAATTCTTTCAATTCTCAATTTTAACTCCTTGTTTCATTGTTCAACATGTTACATAGCAGGGTATTTTTTTAACTCTCTTATAGCAACACTTTCTTGCAGTTTCATACATTTATGTTCTCTGTTTTACTATTACAGTCATTTGTAGAAATAGAGAAATTTTCACAAAATAAACTCTTTAAAATTTTATCAGTTACATTAAATCGGTAACAGTGGGAAACCAAGGTTATGAATCAGTACACTCATTGATTGCAAAGGACTAACAGTAATATTGATCCATCTGAAACACGAAAAATCATAATCTATTAAAGAAACTTAATCAAATAAAGAACAAGAGACATGAAATAATATATGGCTGTATTAAATCAGGTTTGCAAAAAATTACAAAAAGCTCAAGTAAACAGAGGTATCTCCAGTCTCTTGTCCAAATATTTCCCATTCCAAAAAGTTCCTAATACATCTGAAGATTACCCCTTAAATAATTATTACAAAGAATAGATCTCCATCAAACTTGGATCGTAAAAACCCAAATAAAGCTAATAACCCAGAAAATCACGCCATCTGTTCCAAATCCCCAACAGTTCTACTATGTTGGGATAATTGGCTGATTAGAAACCAATATGAGCATCACATCTATATGTCTCTATTTAATTCTTATCCAGGTTGTGCCAAGTACAGAGGTAAATATGGATCCTGCCCTCAAGGGAAATAGGTTATTGGATTAACTGATCCACGTCTTCAATACTGATATGATCAAGTTCCTGGATTTTCTCCTTTGCTTCATCTAGTCGACGTTCGACCTGTTCAGTCATCAGTTTTGGAAGACATGCGTTCTCGATAAGATTCACTGTGGGAAAACATAATGTTTCCATGATACCATCTACAACATACCACCTTCTTCCACACACATCCTATTCCTTTTTAATAGTATCCTCAATCATCTCATTCACGTTGAGCCAATCCTACAGTACAGTTCTCACCTTTTTCAACTGAAAGCTGTTGAGGATGGTAATGTTTTCTGGCTTGTCCTTCATATATCTTTGCCAATCAAAATAGAATCATAAGCTTTGGAAGCTTGCTCTCTCTTTTCAACTTGTTCTTCAAGAACAATAGACATCTTACCAAAATCAATGTGGGTTTCATAAATATCATTCATAGTCTGGAACAATTCAGTTATTAAATTGCAATGCTCCTGATTTGTTTTAATAGCCAATTCTTTAAATTCTTGTTGTGAAAACCTAGAGAACGAAGATGAAGTTGCACTTGTAGTTGCATATTCACATTGCTTCTCAATTAAGGCTATCCTCTGCATCAAGGTACCATTTGCAGTCTTCTCATACTACAACTCATCCTGAAGGGAAACATTCTTCACCTGTACTTCATTGTATTTGTCCTGGTATGTCTTCATAAGATTTGCAATATGAGCTTCATGCTCTCTTTTGCTTTGTTCCAGCTCTTCCTTCAATTTTCTTATCTCTTCTTTTCTTCTATCAAACTCTTTGTTTAGTGTATTCACAGCATGAAAATTTGCACCTATGAATGCTCCCAAAGCAGCAGCAGTATCTGCAGCATCTAATTGTGTATCACCAGACTGTTGAGTCCAAACTATTTGGTTAAAGAGAGATGTATCCATATCACCTTCATCTCTGCTTCTATTTTTTCCCTTCTTAACCACTTCCTTATTAGACTTACTGTAATAATAGTCTCCAAGAGAAATTACATTATCCTCATTAAACTCATCTCTTGAATCGGTAGTAGAAGAGGTTCCAACCACTGTGGAAACCAAAGAGGATGTCTGAGTTACAATGGGGAAAGGCATAGGAAAAGAATGTGAGTAGTAGGTGATGAAGAAAGAGATTCTATCACTACAGCTGCTTCAGAAATTGAATAGATTATTGGAATGGTGGCAGTTTCATAGATTGAAACAGGAATGCTTACAACTGGAAATGATGATAAAGACAACAAGACCTTCTCAGAATCTTATGATGATGGTAAATTAAATGAGGGTATGTGCAGAGGGATCTTGGAAATTGGGGTTTCCTCAGTAGTAAAATGAAACATGGGAGTTTGAAATGAAGGAGGTATCATATGAGCAGATGTAGAAGTTGTAGTGTGGTAAATTTGAGACAATGAGGGAGGTACAATAGCTCCAACAGGAAAGGTAGACAGAGCTTTGATGGATGAAAGCAGCAATGTTGAAGATGAGGATCTAGGGATAGAATTCGATTGTAGAATGCTGCAAACAGGGATGGAAACCTTCTTACCATGACCATTAAACAAATCTGAACATGCTTGCAATTGGTCATCCACTTCTTCCAAAACAGGCGCAGGAGAAATTTCTTCTTCTTCAAAATTGGAATCAGTTAAATTGATAGTAGGAAATGTAGAGGAAGAAATATGGGTCTTCTGTCTTTTGAATGGCTTCTCTTCAGTTAGATCATCAAAATTTTGAATATCAACAGAAGTTGTCTAAATATCAGTAACAGGATGAACAACTGCATCTACCTGAGTATCTAAAGTAGAAGTCATCATACTTAACCTTTGTTTGAATTGCTGGGAAGTATGGATCAAAGTTTTCATTTGATGGGAAACAGTTTCCTATGGATGATCTTCCACAAGACCTTTACCTTTATCTTCAGTTGAACCTATCACCACTAATGGAACTTTGCTTAGCTGAGCTTCATTTTCTTCATTGTTCTTTCTTACCTTTTCCAGCAGATCTAATTCTAATGCCCTGTAGCTCCGGATCCTATCTCTCAGCTCCTTCTGATAATGTAGGATAATATTATTTTCTTCTTTACTTTTGGCCCTGGACAAAGCCTCAGGAAAGGTATCTAATTTGCTGTAGATAGAATCATCAGGGATATATTCATGAATAAAACCACCCTTGATATGGTTAGGTTTGAAGTGAGCATCAAGGAACCCTTTTTGATCATGTTGTCTCTTACTAGCAAAGCCAAGTTTCAATGAAACTATGTGCTCACTTAACTCTGCAGCCCAAGTTGAGGTTGGGATGGCCAATGACTCGAGATACAAAGGGAATTTAGGCCAACCTTTTCTCTTAGGTTCAGTGAGTCTCTTGTAAACCCCTTCAGTGACAGTCTGGAAAGACACCTCCTCAAGGACGAATCTGTCAAGGACAACCTTGGGAAACATGTGGACAGTACTACTACCCAAAATTCTAAAATGTGCAAAGAACTCACCAATGTACCAATCACCCATTGTCTCAATCAGATTCTTGGCCTCAGTGGAAAAGGTAGGAGCCTCCTTTTTGAATATTAGGAAATAAATGAGACCAAGGAAGTTTTCACATATGTCATAGAACTTGGGTACGTAATTTTATCCCACAACTCTGCATGGTATATAGGCATTAGAGGTGCTGGTAAAGTCCAGTTCCATCCCAAAGTGGGATAGTGGAACTCAGTACAAAATACATCGATAATGAAGGTTGAAAAGAAGAAATTTGCTTTCTTCCTGGAAATGGCCTTTTGATAATCTTGGATGACCGTTCTAAGCTTTAGAGACAAAATAGAAGCCCATGGGAAGGATTCTCCTATGGTCAGGACATGATGAGCTATTGGAGCCCATCCAACTTTTAAAAAGGAGCAATTGGGGAGATCGTAAAGTCTACATAGCATGGTTGCTAGTAGAGAGTATGGTTCCCTAAACCAGGAAATGGGGAAAAGATCATCACTCCTCTCAGAGAACTTATTGGATTCGTTCATCCGGTATTTTAAAATTTCGTCGAAATTAAACCTGGACTTAGAGGCTTTGGAAAAATTAGCGTCGAGGGGTTGTCTAGCCGGTTTAAGACCATATACTTTGACAAAGACATCGAGGTGAAAATTCGTGAACTATGACCCTGCACTATCATTGAAGGAGCGATCTTTAGGGTTTGCGAGTTCAATGATCCATTTAACCGCGTCATTATAAGGAAGGATAGTAGGTCTAGAATCAATGGCATGGATTTCAAAGTGTTTGATTCTTTGATAGGCCGTCTGGTCTTCCTGTATGTGTGAGAATTCATCATTGTTGAAAATGGAATATATCCTAGACCAATAAATTTTATAGGTTTGAGTGACTCTTCCACTGGTATCAGAGAATATGCTAAAGTTTGGGTCCTTGGTCATCATGTCTCTTTGAAGGTTTTTGCATCAGGTAATTCGAGACATTTTTGCGAACCGTAAAAACTATGTTTAAATGCATAAACCAAAAATCAAAACTAATTCAAAGAAAGTTACAGTAATCAATTTGAATGATGAAAATGACTACGACACTAACCCGTAATCAGACTGGACTGTGACAATGTTGCTTGGTAAAAATGCAAAGAAAATTCACGCAACACAGTAATTCATAGCAGTAAAAATGGTAAAGAAATCGTAAAATACTGACCTATATATAGATTTTATGGGGTCATTTAAGACCGTAGGATAAAGATAAATAAAGGTCGAGATTAAACCTCGTGGGATGCAAGATCTTAGCGCAAGATCTAAATTGTATTAACTATCCCACAATCTGCATTCTACAATTGCGGGATGCAGGATGAAAAAACTACTGAACTTTTATTCAATATCTCCCGCAAATTGCGGGTTACGGGAACATGCAACAAAAAACACAAAATAAATCATTATTTGTGAAATGCGGGTTGTGGGATGAAAAAGTTGATAAATTCTAAACTTCAAGATCCCGCAAACCGCATTGCGAGTTGTGGGATGAAAAAGTTTATAAATTTTAAACTTCAATATCCCACAATCTACCTTGCTGGTTGCAGGATGTGAAATGCGGAATGTGGGATGGACATAATTCTTTGAAAAAAAAATAGTTTTCTGCAATCCACCAAAGGCATTCAAAACACGCAAAAATTTGAAGAATTCAACTAAGTTAAATCATAGAAACGATGATAAATATTATGGGAACCCCCAAACGACTTCAAGGATTTAGAAATATTACCTTGCATGTAACATTGGGGTTCTCATGTTTTGGATAAAGCATAGGATATATTGTACCTACAACAATATACCAAATATCAAATTCCAAAATCCAAATAATATATTCCCAAGGTAGACTTTCTGCAATCCAAAAAAGTAAATTGATAATCAATGTTTCATTTTCCACTTTCCCTTTCTGCTTTCCAATGCGGAAAGAGGAAAGGTAAATTCATAAATTCATTATCAATTTATCCATTTACCTTTCCTCTTTCCCTTTCCACAGATTAGGTTTTTTCAATATTCATTCTTAGAGCCAGTAGAACTCGATATTACAAGAATCCAAGGACTAACTCGTAATTCAACATAAAATTGACTAGGTTCTATTGCACTATACATTTGGTTTTATCTAATGAGTAACACCTACTCGTTAATACAAGGTACTATATCATAAGTCCGTGGAATAAATCCACCCGTGTCGCATACTATTGGAAGAGCAGCATACATCTATGTATCACGAATGATCCCGTGCAATCTGGGATCATGTACACGGACATAATGTGATGTCGAAATGAAAAGGTAAGGAGCGAAAGGGAAATCAAAAAGGTAAATTGATAAATTGATTATCAATTTACCTTTCTGCTTTCTGCATTGCAAAGTAAAAAGGGAAAGAGGAAAGGTAAATTGATAAATGAATTTATCAATTTACCTTTCCACTTTCCTCTTTCCGCATTGGAAAGTGAAAAGCTGAATACCTTTACCTTTTCACTTCAAAAAGCCGAATACTGTTCTAAAATTATGTTGTTTCAATGTTGAAATGTTAGCTCTCAACATAATTGTAGAAAAATATAGGATACAAAATTGATTTTTTCTAATAACTTACTACGTAACAGTTACTCTTTTTTTCTCATATATACTTTCTCACACTACACTTTTTTCTTCTATATTGCTATTTTCTTACAATTATCAAGCTAGCAGTTGAAAAACAAAATTTACTCCAGTTATATTATTTTAAGCTACATTCTTACTTCCCCATATGCAATGAATTAACATTTGTTTTTATCTTCTTCTTTATATCCATATAGTAATCAATTAATACATATAGAAAATATGTCACTGCCAACAATCAAAGCTTCTAAGTGTTTAACAAGTTTAGAATTATCTTGTATGCATTATTCCAAATAGTGACAATGAACAAGCCAATGCAAGAAGAAGAGTTTAATATGCACAAAATAGAGATAAAAACAATAAGAAACAAGGTCTTCTTTACAGGGCTGCTCGTCTTCCTGTGGATATATCTTCTTCAATTTCTCTTGCGGAACCAGTCGACATAGCTTCACTTCCATCTCCTGTGGAAAATCGATTGAACAATGAGCTCAATGATGCACATCAACATTTTCATTAAAAAATGGACCAACTAGCTGGTATGAATGTCTGCTCGATTTGCAAAGAATTTTACCCTGGTATTGTAACAAAAAATTCCATGGTGCATACGCTTGTTCTCGTTGTATTCTAGAACGAAAAGGCCATCGATTTTTATTGGAAAACAATATGGATCTGGGAAACTGACCAGTTGTCCTTGCAGTACTTACACAAGTTGAAGAAATGATCATTAGTCGTGCTAACCCAATCTTGCAAGTGACACATGCTCATGGTGGTCAATATAAATACTCTGGCCATAGTATTTGCTTCCCCCAAGACATTTCCAATCTTGACACATACCTACCGCATTTAGTATCAAAACTCGACATCCTCATTTTTCAAAAATACAATTCAACAAACAATCCATATGAACTGTTTGTTAGTCAAACACATGTTCATCCTGCCCTTCAATTCAAAATGGAAAATGACCCATACTAAAAGGATGTGCAAGTCAAACCAATTGCATTAGCTTCTTTTGCTCTTATTTCAACAGACATTTCACTTTTTATTCCACACCTTAATAACAATGATGCATGATCGCATCAGCAAAGCTTGTTCTGAATAGATTAACCACTAGATTCATTTGAACCCTATGAATTGGAATACTCGTCATTTATTTCGACAAAAACTAATGCTAGAACTGAAGTTGAAGAAATTAGACAGTTGTTACACATACCAAATATCCCACTACCACCTTCCATTGATTGGCCCGCTATAGAAGTGTCTCCTATCAATGAGTACAACACAGAAGGCCTTCTTTCCATGGCTTTTCCAACTTTGTTTCCCACAGGTACAAAAATGTTATTACAACCACACATTGATGATGTTGATATGCACGAATATGCACTTCACCTCATTCACTATCATGACAAAAGATTTGGCCAACATCCTCGCTTTCAATACTATATATACAATCTAATTATGCACCATAGAAGTAATACTACTACCTCTATTTTTGTCAAAACAAATCTTGAAGATACACTACCTCCCACAGTACTTGATCTTGTCAACCAATTAGAAGACATGCCTAATGAGAAAATTGGTGAAAGGGTCACAAGGTTTGGAATCCTCAAGAATATTAATGAATTGGAATCCTCGTCATTTATTTCGACATAAACTAATGCTAGAGCTGAAGTTGAAGAAATTAGACAGTTGTTACACATACCAAATAGCCCACTACCACCTTCCATTGATTGGCCCGCTATAGAAGTGTCTCCTATCAATGAGTACAACACAGAAGGCCTTCTTTCCATGGCTTTTCCAACTTTGTTTCCCACAGGTACAAAAATGTTATTACAACCACACATTCATGATGTTGATATGCACGAATATGCACTTCACCTCATTCGCTATCATGACAAAAGATTTGGCCAACATCCTCGCTTCTGATACTATATATACAATCTAATTATGCACCATAAAAGTAATACTACTGCCTCTATTTTTGTCAAAACAAATCTTGAAGATACACTACCTCCCACAGTACTTGATCTTGTCAACCAATTAGAAGACATGCCTAATGAGAAAATTGGTGAATGGGTCGCAAGGTTTGGGTATTCATTATGTGGAACACATTTGTATTGGAACAAAAGTAGAGCTGAACTTACAAATATGATCAATCAACAAGGTACACATACGTTCTTCTTCACCCTTAGTGCAGCTGACACAAAATGGACATATTTGCATGCTCTAATGCCTGCTAAACATCCTAGTGGTTTTCCTCAAGAATATCAATGGAAAGTTCACAACATCATATCAAATCCACATATTACATCACAGTACATGCACAATAGATTCAAAACATTTCTTCAAGAGGTGCTTCAAAAAGGTTTTGATATAACAGATTCTTAGTGCAGGTATTATACCATCTATTCCTTCTTTTTTTTCTCTTCGTATTTTTCACTTTATACAATATATTTCTAATATATGTTTTTTACTCCCATGTAGATATGAATGGTGGCATAGAGGATCCACACACATTCATGGTTTTATTTGGTTGGAAAATGCACCAATTATGGATACGTTAGATTGGGAAGATGATGTTCCAATTGAAGTTGCAATTTTTTTTTTGACAAATATGTGACATCTTGGAATCCTCATAATTCCCAATTGTCCACATATGGTTCACACCATTCTGCTACAAATTATCCATGCAGTCTTGCATCACCATCGATATTTGCATCAAACTACTCAGCTGACTATGAAGAACTTGTCAATTTTGTTCAAAGGCACACCAGATGTTCAAAGTCAGATTTCCTTTTCAAAAAAGGAACATCTATTCAATGTCGCTATGGTTTTCCATATGAGATACAAGCTACTTCTTCGTTATTCATTGATCCAAATGGACGAAAAACCTACAATCCTGCAAGAAATGATCCCCTTTTAAATATTCACTACCCTACCATGCTATCAATATGGAGGGATAATGTTGATTGCCAACATGTTCTTTGTAAACATTTTTTTCTTAATTACATTTCAAATTATGCATCAAAAGAAGATCCAAAATCAGAAACCTACCATGCAATTCTCTCTTTCCTTACACATGTTGCACCAAGTGACAGCCCCATTCTTCAGCAAATCAAACAATTCCTTGCACAAACAGTTGTAGAAAGAGACATTAGTGCACAAGAGACATTTCACATGCTGCAAAAAATTCCTCTTGTGCTTTGTATCCGTCACTTCTTTTCCCTAAATGTGATCCAAACTATCTTCCTTCGTATTTCTAATGACACTAATAACACCCCTGCAACGCCCCCCTTCATTTTTGCTTACATGCAAAGACCCATTTATCTTTAACATCTAACTCTGCTTGAAGTTGCTCATTCTTGGTCTTTCTCGCCTAATAGGAAAAAAATCCATGGAAACAAAACTTGCATGACAATATTGTTAGAGTGTATCCACATTTCACTTCCATTCCTCCCTCTTATTCTTCATCTTTTGAACCGTTTTGTTGGAGTGAACTTATTTTATAGAAACCTTTTCAGTCCATCCTTCATGATATTGGAACCACAACTTTTGAAATTATTTTTCATTGGCATCACATTAAAGGAACATATGTTGTGTGGCATATTCAATGTGCAGAAGAAGAACCCTCTACACCTCTATCCAATGATTCAAAATCCAATGCTATTACCTTTCCATTGCCCCATACCATGGATGAATTGGAACTTGTCTCTTAAATGCATCCAGGAAATACAATCCAAGTTGATCCCCTTCAAATTCTTGGGCATCGTGAATTTGACAAAAGTCACAACTTGTTAAATAACAATATACCAACTCATTTTCATGAGACAGCAACATCATTCATTAACCTCAATTTCTTGTCGATCCAACTACATGAAGACACCCCATCATTTTGCAATTCACCTAATTCCTTGTCTCCTACACAACGCATAGCCTTTGATCTTGTTATGTCACACTTTAGAAACACTACATATGCTCAACCGCTAAAACTAGTGATTCAAGGTACTGCAGGCACCAAAAAATATTACCTCATATCTTTCCTGAAATTTGCACTTCAAATTGCATCTGAACAAAATCCCTCCCCACTTCTTCTCCTTGCTCCAACTAGTGTTGCTACTTTTAACATACATGCATCAAATATACATTCTTCTCTTTGAATACCCATTGGTGAAATGCAACCTATTGAAGGCCAATCCCTTTCAAAATTTCAAGAAGAACTTCACCATATACGCTATATTCTCATAGATTAAATGAGCTTTATTGGCCCAAAAATGTTAACTCAAATTTATGCACGCTTACGCCAAGCTTTCCCCTCAAAATGTACAATCCCATTTGGTGGTTGCTCCATAATTCTTCTTGGTGACTTCAGACAATTTCCTCCTATAAAAGACATTCCCACGTATGAAGGCTCATCCATTGGAACTTCTCTTTGGTGTACATTTGATACTTTTATCATGCTCGAAATAATTTCCCGACAACAAGGAAATAGTCCTTCTCAAACTGCCTTTTGGTAACTCTTGCTAAACCTTCAAAATTCAACCCCAACTGTTGAATACTGGGAACTCCTAATGACAATAAGAACCTCATGCCTTTCACATGTCGAAAATTCTTCATTTGAACAATCTATCCACTTATATCCCATAAATTGCTCTGTTGCACTACACAACAAACACATGCTGAAACAGTTTAATATGCGAATTGCACATTGCTTTGCAAAAAAAAGGAACAAAAATTCCCGTCAATTTATTGATGACAAACAATTGGAATTAAAGGTAATTCTTACTGTTGGTCAACAAGTCATGTTAACTACTAATTTATGGGTCCAAGCAGGACTTGTTAATGGCTCACTTGGAAAAGTCATTGATATTGTCTACAACAAAAATGAGCAACCTCCTACCTTGCCATCATTTGTTGTTGCCAAATTCCTCCATTACAAAGGACCCTTATGGGATGCTTCTAATCCTACTTATGTTCCAATATATGCAATAACAAGCCGATCCCGTAAACAACTACCACTTCATATAGCATGGGGTTTAACAATTCATAAAGCCCAAGGTATGATCGTACAAAATGTAACAATAGATATTGGAAAGATTGATAGACAAGGGCATACATTCATTGTAATATCAATAGTTACATCTCTTTCAAGCCTATGCATTTCTCCACTATAGTTGTAGTGAGGATTTCTCCTCACTGCAGGAGTAAGAATGGCTCCCTAATACCTATAGGGCACAAGGGTAGGTTCCTACTATTGGGAAATAGGAAAAACGAAATGGAAATAACAGAAGCAGAACAGTAAACTAATCTAAGAACTAAGAACAAAAAGCTAATCTAAGAAAAACTATGAGCTAAGAACAAAACAGAAAGAAGGAGATGAAACATTGGTGAACCCCTCTGTAGAAAATGGGTTAGGGTTCTGCCTCCTTAAAACCTGCAAATAAAACCCTAATCTATAATGGAGAAACCTGCAAAACAAAGTTAAGAAAAACCTGCAAATAGAAATGAGGGTTAGAAAGCAAATAAAACAAATAAACAAAGCATGCAAAGAAACATTATAGCTTCTCTAGTGGAAATGGGCCACCATGCCCTAGCTCATGGGAGCACCTCTTTTGGTTGGGGAGCAATGGCTCAATGAGAATGGAGATGGAGGAGAGGGAATGTGGG
Organism: Pseudotsuga menziesii; assembly: GCA_001517045.1. Taxonomy (NCBI): domain Eukaryota; kingdom Viridiplantae; phylum Streptophyta; class Pinopsida; order Pinales; family Pinaceae; genus Pseudotsuga; species Pseudotsuga menziesii. The sequence continues at coordinate 623,630 of LPNX010861513.1, forward strand.
TGGTTTGAGAGGCAAAGGTCTCAAAGCATCCACGGGTAGCATAACAATAGGCAAGGGAGAAGTGTTTTGAGAGTGACCCCCCACCCTCCTTTTATAGCTTTTCCAAGGTGTTTTAGGGTTTTAAGCCCTTGGTCAGGGCTTTAGCCCCTTTTTTGGGCCTTTGGCCCCTTCCTCCCTAACTTTAGCCCCTTTTAGGGTTTTAGACCCTTTTGGAGGGCTTTAGCTCATAGGGGGGTATTTTGGGCTCTTTTTTGGGTTTTTTATCCCTTTTCTTCATCCTTGGGCTGTTTTGGAAGTGTGGGGGTCTAATGGAAGGTCTGATGGAGTGATATGGGGGTTATGAGATGGTGTCCTTGGGTGGTGTAGGCTATTGAGAGATATGTGGGGGTTTTTTGGGTTAACAGATTGCCCCCTGATGTGTGAAGGTAGGAGCTCAACGTATGCCCGATGGACATCATAGGATTTGCTGTGTAGAGGTGGTGCTTCCGGGGCTGGGGCATGGTGGCTTTTGGTTTTTGTATTAATTTGGTTCCCATCAATGCGTGAGATACAATAAATATGTGACATGTATATGGATGAGGTGGGCATTCCCATGCTCATGACAATGTCAAAACAATCATTTGATCTATGCTCTAAATTACAAGAGCCAATCATATACAACTGATGTTACAATGGTGGGTGCCTCCATGTGAGGCTGAATAGAATATTGATCTGGTACATTGGACCCATGGCATTCTCATGGAATTTTATATCTTCATGACTGATGGTCTACTGGATCTGGTACATAGCTGTGTGGACTCACTAATTGAGATTCAAAGTCTCTATGGTACAAGTATGCTGCATCAATCATAAAGGTATATCGAAGCACTGCTGGGGATTTTGAGCATTGTCACCAACGCAACCCGAAAATCACAAGGGACATAACCTATTTAGGTCCCTTGATTGGACTCACCAATGTGCTAGAGTCGGGTGACATATGGGGTCTTCAACCAAATACTATGTAGAACAAACCCTGTACGAATCTCAATAGTGCGATGGTGGCATTGAAGTCGAGCACGTGAGAAACAACCATCCCGAGAGGCACTAAGGACTCCTCTCATGTGGTCCAAGGAACTCATCAATGATGTTAATGAAACCAAGGTACAGGGACATCTGGGTCTATCCTCTAGAATATGTGTGTTGGCGTCGATAGAGGGAGACCTACCCCTAGTCAAGGCAATGATGTTTCCTTGACCAGGAGCATGAGGGATAACCGAAGGGCGTGAAGCAATCTATGGACTAACTCACCGATTTGGGGGGGAGGGGAGGGAGTGGGAGACTCAAACTTCCTTTGTTCAGAGTATGATGGCAGGGTGGACTAGGCAGCAAATGAAACTGACTCATGGGAATGGGATCATAGCTGTAATACCGGGAATGTCGCTGCATATGGGAAATAATTGGAGGAGGTGGACACTTTTGATACTAATGGGATCCAAGGAAGACACATTGTAGAGTACTCTGAACAAAGGTGACCCAATGTGGGGATGCTGCCAAACTGTTTTCTGTGGGGTGGTGTCTAGGGACACCGTTGTGGTACGATCTCATGGATTTTTGGTGATCCAGAGAAGGTAAATGCTCGATGGTGATTTCAATTTTAGAGAGTCTGAAAGCACGAAGAAGACTCCAGTGGGGGATATTTTTCATTGGTATTCTCTTGTTCCCAAAAAACAATAAAAGTATACATAGGAGAGCTCACCCATCCTACAGAGGATGAGAGACTTCTTTACCATTAATAGTCCAATCAGGTCGGAAAAGGTTAAACCTGTACTGACTAGACGGTCATTCAAATACTTTTACGAGCATGAGCAAAACCAAGTTTGCTCAGAAATATTTTCTTGTTGAGACGGCTGGAAAAGAGCTTAATGACAACCGATGATGGGATTTTTTGTAGAGTGTGGCCCCTCTGCTCGAGAAAGCATAAAAGTATGTAGAGGGGTACGATCTTGGCTTGAGTGTGCCAAGGATGTCCTTTTCAATTGATGGTCTACATGGTCTACATAAGGAGGTAAACGAGACGATGTAGATGTCCTTTCCTATACTTTAGCAAGCGGGAGAGGAGGCAGCTGCATTCGACGATATTTTCATTGTTTTAAGGAGTCAGAAAAGAGCTTAAATGAAACTCCAATGTGGTCAACCAACTATGGTGGCACATGCGGTGTCCCATGTCGGGACAGTGGACAGAGGTCCAAAGGTCATCCACGTAGTATGGATGGAGCAGAAGGATCTCAAACATACCAATACATGCATGGGATAGATCATGGCAGAGGCCTGCGAGTCGGTGCGGCAGAGGCACACAAATCAAGGTGGCTCTCTCACAGAGGTCAGGAGAGCATGTGTGTGTGTTGTGGTGGATGAACTTGACTACATGTGATGTGAGTACAAGTCCGGTGGCATTTATATGCTAAATGCATGCAAGAAAAAGAAATTGTTTTGTGGATAGTGGTCCAGAGGCCCGCGTAAGGTGTAGTGAATGGAAAAGACAACTATGTGTTAAAAATACAAAAATAAAAGCTAAAATTATAGTCCTTAATGGGCAGTGGCCTGAAAACTCGCATGAGTAGCGGTCGGGAAGTGTGATACAAGTACAAGTCCATAGACACTTGCATTGTCATGTCATGGATCGTAAATCGAGGTGACTTGTGGGAAATGATCCCGAAATTGATTTATTAAACATGAGACGATGGTCTCATAAAGAGCCTGGAGGTGTGAGAGGTGTCTTGAACTGGTTCCAGGTGACTTTGGATTAGTAGCTGATGGTGCTGCCCCTGACTCATGCTGAAAAACGTTGAAAAACAAAAAATAAAATGAAGTGACTTATTGGTGATGTTAGGTGTAAAATCTCTTGAGGTGGAGCCCGTTGCGGGGGTTCTCCAAGAGTTGTCCATCAGAGTCAATAAGGGTGTATGTCCCCTTGCCGAGACGAAGGTCATTGGAAAGGTGGGATGACGAAATATGGTCTTTTATGGGAAGAACAGATTCCACACTATGGTTTAAAGGGAATGGGGTAAAACCGGAGGCAGTCTTACAGATTTTTCCGTCATTACGTAAGTGGTGTTTTGCTAGATTAGGTGGATCGTCCACAAGTGATGAGATGGAAGGGCAACTGGTGCTAGAGATCATGTAAATGGTATTGATTGTGGTTTTTGTGGTCTTTCCCCCAGTCTCTATTGGAAGAAGAGGGGTAGGCCTCAAGACAGTAGGAGTCTTTGATGGACCTAGAGGTAGGGTAGGTGGTTCAAGGTACCACACAGGATCTCCTAGTGTTAAATCCTACAGATTGCAAGTTTCCAAGACAGAATTACTCATGATCTCAGATGGTAGGAAAAGGAAAGGGAAAAGGAAAAGGAAAAGAAAAATGTTGATCGGGAATGAACCCCACTATTTCCCTGGTAACTGAGGTTGAGGTTGCAACTGAGGCTGCAGCTGTGGATGGAGTTGCGGTTGCAGAAAAAACAGAAGAGACAGGTCTAATGGACCATCATTGATGGTGGAGACAAGAGGGTTGTTTGAACTGGACATCATGTAAATGGACATGGTGTCTGAAGAAGGCGGTGGGGGGTGAACCTCTTCAATCAAGGTGAACTCAGACTCAAGGGAATGGTGACGGAGGTCAGTGACAGCCATTCAAAACTCGGGTAAGTCTTGGCAATGGTGGGAGTAATGTCCATACAAGCCCCAAAGGGTGCAAGCATGGTTTTTCCTTAGTGCCTTGTTCCTTACTACTAGCGTGGTTGGGAGTTCAACCATGGGGATTTTTTCGTTCGTATCCATGGAATCCAGATGCGCCTGGATTATTGGGATTTTAGGGCAATTTTGAGTTGAATGGCCCTGTTGTTCATAGATGGCACAAGGTGGGACTTGTCACGGTTCTACAGTGGCTTTGGTGTTCTTGCCCCTGGCTCTTTTGGGTTGGGGTGATGCAGGTATGGGTGCGGCGGTTAGCTTGTGTGGACCGGGTGAGACTCAACCGCAATAGGTTGCACCGGGGTTAAGACAACCTGGGGGATTGTTGGTTGAGCTAGTGGATCTAAATACCACACCGGGATCCCCAACGTAACATTGGGTAGGCGTAAGGTGGCCATGACCGACTTGCTCATAACACCGGGTGGGGGAAAGAGGAAGGGAATTGTATGGACTAGAGATGAGCCCACATAACTTCCAGCTGGTTGCATGTGGGGGTGTGGTTGTGATTGTGGCTACACGTAATGCTGCTATTGCGGGTGATGTTACGGCTGTTGTTGGCATTGCAGCTGCGGACAATGTTGTGGTTGTGGTTGGGGCTGTGGCTGCGGTTGTTGTTTGGGTGCAGCGGTGCTTGTTGAGACCATGCACAAGTCCATAGTTTTCTTTTGTGTTAGTCGTGGTGACACCAACGAGAAAGGAGCCGTCATGGTAGGATCGGTAAACAACCCAGGGCCCACATTCAATGGTGGGGAATCTAGTGTGTTTTCAACCATAGTGTTGGTTGCAAGGATGACGTTAGCATGTGTGATCGCCCCCTGCGGCTCAATGGTGGTGATGGTAGGGATAACATTCGCAGGTGTTGTTAACCCTTGCGGATCATGGTAGGTGAGCTGGTCAATAGTCACAATCTTCCCTTCATGGGGGAACATCATGAGGTGGAATACAGTTGATGCGGTGGCTCAAATGGTGTACATGTAACTCCTTTCGAGGATGAGGTTGTAGTCCAGTTGAGCGTTGACGACTTCGATGTCAATCAAAACTGTCTTCTCGGCTAACGTGATGGGGACATGGGGGAGGATTCCTTGGGCTTTGGTGGGGTGTCCATCATAAGCCCACAGAGTCGTGGAGGATGGTTACAGAATTGGTGATCCAAACTTTTGCCAAACCAAGGTAGACATGACGCACGTGGATGCCCCCTCATCCACCATGCATCGGTGCACAACCAAGTTTTGGATGGATACCGGGATTTGGAAGGAAATAGTGGAGGGCATGCGTGGCTCTTCGTTCTTCGTGTCAAATGTGATTAGCTTGGAGTTGGAGGGGTCTACTGCCCCTAGAGCGGCTAGTAAGTCTTTCTGCTGTGTTGGGAATGTTTTAAGTACCTCAAGAGCAGACATGGCGATTAGCATTTGGGCCAAATCATCCACAATGATATAGCTGACTGCAGCTCTAGCTATGGTATTATTGGCGATTCTGCATATGGGGGGGCATGGAAACAGGGGTAGCTGAAGAGGTAAGTTGACTGTTTTAGACATGGATTTTGCTAATGAGTCAACAGGTTCAGTGGTGGTACCGTACTGATTCCTTCTAGTTTGCAAGTTGACCTCTTTAGTCGTCATGGCTAGCAGGTGATGAACACCTGTTTCGGCCATGGGAGGTTCCCTCGGAGCGTTGGGATTGGCTTGGGGATGGGGTGCGGTTGCCACCAATCCTTGGACTAGCAGTGGGTTTTGAAGCACCATGGGGGAAGGTCCTTGAGGTGTCGGGTTGGGTTGTGCTTGGTTTGTAGCGTTGGGAGCCTGTTGGGCCTCATTTTGAATGGCCTACTTCGCATGACCCATGAAGGGACACTCGAATGTATAGTACCCATAGACCTCACAGAGTGTGCATGGTTGGTTTGTGCGCAATGGAGCATTACGTCTTGGTGCATTTGGTTGTGGGGGGTTCTGGGATGGCCGGTTTTCCACGGCATTGTTGGGAGGATTCGGTTGTTGACCACCTCCCTGCAGCTGGTTATTTCCTTGGTTGCGGGGCCGGTTATTCCTAGCTTACCCTTGTTGATTGTTGGGGGCAAGCTGGCTGGGATGGTTTTGCTATGCAAACACCTGTCCCAATGGAGCAGGAGGAGTGGGGGCCGGGGCTTGAACTACTTGCACTGGAAGTGCATAGTAGATTTGTGGAGGTGGTGGTGCCACGAATGTGGGAATTTTCCCCACATACTGCTATGTTGGCCAAGTCATGGCATGAGCCTGCTGTGGTGGCGCAGGTTTTTCATAGGAGGTTGTTGCTCCGGACTGAGACATCATTCTAGCATAGTACGAAGCTTAGTTTTGGTAAGAAACATTAGCGGTGTTGCTTGGTTGTGGTGTAATGGAAGGTGGTATCGGTCGAGGCTATGGTTGTTGGGAGACTGACCCTATGATGTCGTCTGCAGCATGGGATTTCGCCGGTGCGTCTCGTTAGGAGGTACTTGGACGGGGAGCATCTGGAATGACAGTGTATAGGTATTCAAACTAGGCATAAATGAGATCAAATTGTTGGGCCTTCAGTATGGCCTCTTATTTGGATTGGGGACGTTCAGATGCGACGTCCTTTGCGATTGGAGGGAGCAAAGTCTTAAGGAACCAATCCAAGAATATCCTATCATCTAGTTGGATTTTGCATAAGCTACGGCGTCGCCGCCACTCATGGATATGGTTAGTTATGTGAGTGGCAGTGCTTTGGTGACAGGATAACATGATCTCCACCCCCTCGTCATATCTGACAGGGAGTTGGAAATATTGTAGGAGCATGAAGGATAGGGATTTGAAGTTTGGATACTTGGCTTGCGGCAGCTCAATGTACCATTTGGTTGCAGCACCTATAAGGGTGCGTTGGAACATCCTCAGCTTGATGGAGTCGTCTACAATGCTGTTGGATGAGCACCATAGATGGAATGTCATTATGTGGTTTTGGGGACATTCCCCGGCTTTGCCTTCAAACTTGGGGATGTCTGATGGCATCTTAGTTGGCATAGGTGGACAAAAAGCTTGGTGGTGAATGGGGTCATTTGTTAATCTAGCCAAATCAGGCAAGTTCAGACGAGCCATGAAGGGAAGATTTGATCCCAAGTTAATGTGGGATGGGGTTGCAATGGGGGTGGGGTTTGCAGGTGCATAGTGCATATGGACAGCTGGGGGGGCTTATGTTGGCACCATTGCAAATGGGCCAATGCCCCCAAGCGCTATGTGGGGGGCGGTATGGGTGGCAGGAGAATTTCCCCCATGTATGACAGTAGGGGCAATGTAGGTGGCCGGTGTATTGCCCCCCTATGTGGCAAGAGGGGCAGTGTGTGTGGAGGGGCCACTACCCCCATGTGTTACCACTGGGCCAGCTTGGCTAGTCACTATGGGTGGTGGCAGTTGGATAATGACAGTCTGCATGACTGTGCTTGGGTCACTTGCCAAGTTGTGGGTGATAGGTTGTGATGTGGACATGGGTCCACTTGCTAAGGTTAGGCCGAAAAATGGATCCGGGTTTGCACTAGCCATGGGGCTTTATGGTGCAGTGTGGAGGTCTGGTTCAGACTGATATGGGTCTGAATCAGAATTAGAGGTGGTGTGGCCCTTTAATGGTGTGGGATATCACTGAGAACGGCTTCGACGGTGTCGATCAAGTGTTCCAAATGGTGGTGGTTCACCTCTTAGGCATGAGGAAGATCGTGGAGGATCAATTGTGTTTGATTTTGTGTATGAAACTGGTGGGTATGAGATTTGGATCCCGGTTTCAATAGCTTCCTATTGGCTGAAGATGGTCTCTCGGCCACCAAGACTACCAGAAGACAGCGCTTGGCTTGTTCCTCATAGGTGCTTCTACTCAATCGGAAGGGGTCATTGCCTGTTTCACTTGGCAATTCCTCTCAACGGCCAGCTACTTTGGGGTTCCTGTGGTACTCCTCACAATGAGTTTCTGGGAAAAGCCCAAGTACTTCCCACAGTTGAAGCAATCAGGGACTTATGTCCTCAAAGAATGCAGAATTGATTGAACTTAGTGTAAATTTGGTAAATTTTAAGGCTTACTCAGCTTCATGAACTGAGTTGGGTTAATTATTTAGTATGGTGTGTTGGTTTGCTTGTTTTATTTTTTTGGTATTTGGTTGCTGCAATATGGTTTATGAATTCAACATGGTAGATTTCATGTCATGGTTTTGTATGTAAGCATAAACAAAAATTTGTAAGCAAGTACAGTGATTAACCCTGAATGTTTGCTGGCCTAACTAGATGTCTACCTCATAGTAATATTCTTCTTCAACCAAGAGAAGGTGTTGGGATCTCAACACAATGGGACTAAGCCCATCCATAGATCCTTAGGTCACCTCCCAGATGCTAGGTTGGTCAACAGGGAGGACCCTTAGCGCCATGAGAAGCCCTCCTTCTCTACCCCCTCTATCTTCCAGGTCGCCCAGTTTTAGTGGTTTGGGAGAAATTCATGGAGTGCCTAGATCTATATGAGCTTTCCCTTCGTCATATCCCAAAATACCATGGAGGGTAATGACTGGGTAGAGGAGGAAGGGAGAAGCAAGATGGTTATTTTTAAGTTATTTTTAGTTAGACTAGTTCATTTTATTAAGCCTTAATGGTTCATTTAACATTTACACATTGTTCATGAAATTATTTACAGAAAATACAAACTGAAACTGAAAATGACCTGCAATGGTGGACAGAGGTGGCTGAGCCGCACTAACAGTCCTCTGAAACTGAAAATTACTATCTATTAATCTTAAATTCAACTTCTGTGTGACAGGCCGCACATTTTTGACCAAATCTAGTGAGGGGGCCGCACGATTTTTTCAGAAATGAGTGAGGGGGTCACACAGAAAGCAAAAACAGCCACAACTTGAGTTTCTGGGCTGAAGTCACACTTATCAGGAGATTAAGTGCGCCCTTGGTGCACCTGTTTGCTCATTAAGAGTGCCCCAGTCTCACCTTTTGCCCCAATAAGAGCGCCCTACTCCGGAATGGGGTTTTTTTGGTGAGATAGAGTCAAATCTGGCCGACAGTAACTGGTATTGGGGTCAGTCTGACTCGGTTTGGCCTAGCAGAGGATTTAGCAGTGGTGAAAACAGGAAATAAACAGGATTTAAGATAGATTTAACATAAGATTCCTGAAAAACTAGGGCAAAAATTTTAAAAACTTGAAAATGAAAATTTTGGACTAGGGATCCCGTGGGATCGACCTGGTATGGTCGCCAAAGCTGTAGTGAGGATTTCTCCTCACTGCAGGAGCAGGAATGGATCCCTTGTGCCTATAGGGCACAAGGGTAGGTTCCTACTGTTGGAAAACAGGAAAAATGAAATGGAAATAATAGAAGCAGAATAGTAAACTAATCTAAGAACTAAGAACAGAAAACTAATATAAGCAAAACTATGAGCTAAGAACAAAACAAAAAGAAGGAGATGAAACATTGGTGAACCCCTCTGCAAAAAATGGGTTGGGGTTCTGCCTCCTTAAAACCTGCAAATAAAACCCTAAGCTACAATGGAGAAACCTGCAAAACAAAGTTAAGAAAAACCTACAAATAGAAATGAGGGTTAGAAAGCAAATAAAACAAATAAAAAAAGCATGCAAAGAAACATTATACCTTCTCTAGTGGAAATGGGCCACCATGCCCTAGCTCATGGGAGCACCTCTCTTGGTTGGGGAGCAATGGCTTAATGGGAATGGAGATGGAGGAGGAGTGTGGGTGGTTTGAGAGGCAAAGGTCTCAAAGCATCCGCGGGCATCATAACAATAGGCAAGGGAGAAGTGTTTTGAGAGTGACCCCCCACCCTCATTTTAAGCCCTTGGTCAGGGCTTTAGCCCCTTTTTTTGGCCTTTGGTTCCTTTCACCCTAAATTTAGCCCCTTTTAGGGTTTAAGCCCCTTTTTGAGGGTTTTAGCTCCTAGGGGGCTATTTTGGGCTCTTTTTGCGGTTTTTACCCCTTTTCTTCATCCTTGGGCTCTTTTGGAGGTGTGGGGGTCTAATGGAAGGTCTGATGGAGTGATATGGGGGTTGTGAGATGGTGTCCTTGGGTGGTGTAGGACATTGAGAGATATGTTGGGGTTTTTGGGTTAACAGTAGTGGAGATTTTTCCCTAGTTACGAGCAGGAATGGCTACTTTCCGTCTATAGGACGGAAGGGTAGGGTTCCTATGGATGGAAGAAAAACCTACAGGAAAGGGTTAGCTTTGAGCCATGGAAACCTTGCAACAAACTGTTAGCAAAATAAACCTACAATGAAATATTAAATAGAGAACCTGCAACACACTATTAGAAATAAACTACATGCACGTAAAAAAAACCTACAAAAGCAAAAAACTAACAACAAAAATTCATGTTATACCTTCTTGTTTGATGAAATGGGCCACCATGCCCTAGTAGGAAGCTACGTCTGAATGAAATGGGGTTTTGGATAATGGAGAAAGGGAGAAAATGGAGGAGAGGGGTGAATGGCTTGAGAGATGTTTGTCTCACAGCATTCACGCGGGCAGAGTAACGGTAGGGAGAGAAGGAGTGCTTTGAGAGTGACCCCCACCCATGTATTTATAGTTTTCTCTTAAGCTTTTAGGGTTTTAAGCCCTTGGTCAGGAATTTATCCCCTTTCACCCATTTCGTAGCTCCTTTGGGGATTTTCAGCTCATTTGAGGGGTTTTAGCCCCTTTTTGGAGGTTTTAGCCCCTGTGAGAGCTATTTTGGCTGATTTTAGGGGTTTTTAAGCCCCTTTTTATGTTTTTGAGCCTTTGTAAGGGTGTGGGGGTCAATGAGGGTGATGAAATAGATGACTTTGGGTGGTGCAGGTCATGTAGATATTATCTAGTGATTTTTTGGGTTAATAGATTGTCCCCTAATGTGTGAGGGCAAGAGCTCATTATATGGCCGATGGACATCATATGATTTTTTGGGGGAGAGGTGGTGCTTCCTTGGCTGGGGCATGGTGGATTTTGGTTTTTGTATTAATATGGTTTCCATCAATGGGTGAGATACAAATAATGTGTGACATGTATATGGACAAGGCGGGCATACACATGCTCGTAATGATGTCAAAATAATAATGTGATCTAAGCTCTACAATGCAAGATCCGATCATGTACAACTGTTGTTACATAGTGGTTTCCTCAAGAAGAGGCTGAATACAATACGGATCTAAAGAAATGCTACATTAGACCCATGGAATTCTCATGGAATGCTATATTCTCATAACTGATGATCTGTTGGATCTAGAAGTGTACATAACTGTAGGGACTCACTGACGGAGAGTCAGAGTCTCTGTGGTACATCATGTTGCATCAATCATGAATCTATATTGAAGAACTGCTTTGGGGCTTCTGAACACTGTCTCCAATGCACCCTAGAAAGCATACGGGACATGAACCTGTTTGGGTCCCTCAATAGACTCATCAATATGCTAGAGTCAGGTGACATTCAGGGTCTTCGACCAAATACTGTATGGACCAATACCCTGTACAAATCTTAACGGTCCGATGATGTAGCTGAGTCGAGCACGTGAGACACAACCATCCTAAGAGGCACTAAGGACTCCTCTCAAGTGGTCCAAGGAAATCATCAATGAGGTTAATGAAACCAGTACACAAAGACCTCTAGGTACATCCTCTAGAATATATGTGTTGTTGTCGACAGAGGGAGACCTACAACTGACCAAGGCAATGGTGTTTCCTTGACCAGAAGTGTAAGGGAAATAACCAAAGGTGTGAGACAATCTAGGGACTAACATACTCAAATGGGGAACATGGGCAGGGAATCAAGGGGGCTCTAACTTCCTTTGTTTAGAGTACGACGGCGGGGAGGACCATGCAGCAAATGAAACTAACTCATGGGAAAGGGATCATAGTTGTAATGTTGGGGATGTAACTACAGATGGGAAATGGTTGGGGGAGGTAGGAACTTTTGATATTGATGGGATCCAAGGAAGACACATCGCAGAATACTCTGAACAAAGGCGACCCAAAGTGGGAATGCCGCCAAACTGTTATATGTGGGGTGGTGTCTAATGACACCGTTGTGGTACGATCTCATGGATTTTTGGCGAGACCAAGAAAGTGAATGCTCGATGGTGCTTTCAATTTTAGAGAGTCTAAAAGCATGAAGAAGAATCCAGTGGGGTCTCTTTTTCATTGATAGTCTCATGTTCCAGAAAAAGGTTAAAAGTGTGCACAGGAGAGCTCACCCATCCTTTGGGGGATGGGAGAGTTCTTTACCATTGGTAGTCCAATCAGGCCGAAAAGGTTAAACCTGTACTGACTAGATGGTCATTCAAATACTTTTATGAGCATGAATGAAACCAAGTTTGCTCGGTGATATTTTCTTGGTGAGAAAGTTGGAAAAGAACTTAACAACAGCCCATGGTGAGATTTTTCATCCAGTTCGGCCCCTCTTCCCGAGAAAGCATAAAATAATTTAGAGGGGAATGGTCTTGGCTTGAATGTGCCAAGGTGGTCCTTTTCCTATGGTATTCTAAATAGTCTGTAAAAGGAGATAAATGAGACGATGTAGATGCCCTTTCCTATACTTTAACGAGTGGGAAAGGAAGCAAGGGCACTCGACAATCTTTTCATTCTTTTAGGAGTCAGAAAAGAGCTTAACAGAAGGTCCATTATGGTCAACCGATCGAGGGGGCATTGAACGTGCCCCCCTCTCGAGACTATGGACAGTGGTCCAAATTTCATCCGTGCAGTATGGATGGAGCAGGTGATTCTTGATCATACCAATACATGCGCGAGATAGATCGCGGCAGAGGCACACTAATTAGTGCAGCAGAGGCATGCCAACTGAGGTGGCTCTCGGACAGAGGTTAGGAGAGTCTTGTGTGAGTTTTCGTGGATGGAATGGACTACATATTATGTGAGTGCAAGTTTGAAGGAACTTATATGCCAAATGCATGTGAAAGAAATGATCCTCCCTCTGAGAAGTGGTCTGGGAACCCATGTAAGCTGCAGTGGAAGGATTCGAAAATTATATCCAAAGGGCATGTAAACTGAGGTGGCTTCCAAGAGATGGTCCAGAATCCCGCATAAGTTGCGGTGGTGATGTGATGCAAGTACAGGTTTGGAGACACTTATATCACAATGTGGTACGTAAAGTGAGGTAACTCTTGGGAAGTAGCCCTAAAAATTACTTATTAAACATGAGATGATGTTCTCATTAAAATATAGAGGACAAAATTATGAACTCAAAGGTGTGATGACTGTCTCAATCAGACTCCAGGTGACTCTTAACTAGAATATATGGATAGGCCTCAACCTTGAGTCCGGTCTAGGGACCTGAGAGTATGCTAGCAGGGTGGTAGCTAGATCATATGTGCAACATACTGTGTGTATGTGCAGATGTGGTACCACACCCTCCAGTGGGATACCCTTATGTGGGGAACTATTACTGCAGGGGGTATTTGATTTGTGGTAAAAAATGTTGCAAAAAAACAAGGAAAACTAAGCGACTCATTGGTTATGTTTAAGTGTAAAATCTCTTGAGGTAGAGCCCATTACGAGGGTCCTCCAAGAGTTGTCCATCAGAGTCAACAAGAATGTATGCCCCTTTTCTGAGGCAATGGTGGACTATATATGGGTTGTACCACATTGACTCGAACTTGCCTGTGCCCAACATATCATTGGGTTGGTCATAAACTAGAACCATATCACCTTTGCTAAAGGTGCAAGGGTGGACATGGGAGTCGTAGTTGGATTTGGACCATGTTTTCGCTACTTCAATGGCTTGGAGGGAAGCCCAACGGTCTTCCATGGTTTGTTCAATTTGGAGGAATCATTCTTTAAAAGGTGAAGTATAAGGAAGGATTTCTACTACAATGTAGAGTGATGGGATCTAACACTCTATAAGGAGTATTGATTCAATGCCGTGTACTAGACGGAAAGGGGTGAAATTGTTTGTAGTTTTTGAGGATGTGTGGTAATCCCATAGGGCAGAAAACAACATGTGGTGCCTGTTGGTTTTATGGTTTCCTACCATCCTTTGGAGCATTGTTTTGATGATTTTGTTGACTTCTTCAACCTAGCCATTTCCCTGGGGGTAGTAGGAAGATGAGTACTGGTGTTATAATTTCAACATGATTGAAATCTCAATCCAAACAACATCTTCAAATAGATTACCATGGTCTGAGACCAACTATTTGGGAACACCAAATCATGAAATGACGTGGTTAAAGAAGAAACATGCCACTGTTTCACTTTTTCAATCGAACGTGGGCATGGCCTCGACCCACTTAGTGAAGTAATAAACTACCATAATGATGTATTTATGACCATTGGCCGAGGCAGGGTTGATTTTCATGAAGTCGATTGCTCATTTCCAGTGATTGACTATGACTAGGGGGTGTAATGGTGCAGGGGGGTTTCTTGCCTTTGGGGCAAAGAGATGACAACTGCGACAGTGTTTGACTGCCTCTATGCAATTAGTGAAGATGGAAGGCCAGAACTAGCCGGCACGTAGAATCTTCTGAGCAGTTTCTAGACCTGAAAGGTGGCCATCACAGGCTCCACTATGACATTCGTTGAGGACTGTCTCAGCCTCGTCGTGGGTGAGGAAACGTAGGATGGTATCAATGCCTCATTGATATAAAACATCTCCAATCAGAATATGGGGAGCGTCTTGATGTCATATGCGTCACTTGTCTTTGTTGTTTAAGAGGGTTGCAAACTTCTGTGTGTGTAAATATAGGAGGATGCCCCCATACCATGGGTCTTCCGTAGATATGACGAATAGGAAATCATAGGTGAGGTCATCCTTAGGTGGTGGTGACATGGTCAATGGGGGAAGATCTTTCATGAGCGTGGCCAATGCAAGTGACTTTGTTCTTTTCGGGGAAACAAAGTCCAAGTCAAATTCTCATAGGATGACCACCCACTTAGCCGCGCGACCTTGTAGAAGGCGACAACTTAAGAGGTACTGCATTGGATTGGATTCAACCACTACTTGGGCATGGTTTGCAATGATGTAGTGGTGCAACTTTTGGACCGAGAAAATGATGGCGAGGGCTAGTTTTTCCTCATGTGAATATCGTAATGGAAGACCTATCAGCTTATGGCTGACATAATAAATCACGTGATCCTGACGAGCATCATCTTCCTAGACCAAGACTCAAGAAATGGCATTTTTCGAGGCCAAAACGTAAAGAATGAAGTCTCATGTGAAGTCCGATGCCGAGAGTAATGGTGCGGAAGCCAGGGATTGTTTGAGTGTATCAAATGATTCCTGTTCTTGTTGATCCCAAACAAAGGGGATTTTGGTGCGGAGCAGGCATACAAATCCATGGGATTTTGTTGCATACTCTGGTATGGAGCGGCAAAGGAAGTTGGCCTTGTTATAGCAGATTTTACCACACCATGTGAATCACACTTGTATGGCCTTCCCATGTCCCTCTGCAGACTCTTTGGACCCCATGGACCCTTTTTATACCTTTGATGTTTCCTTGATCATCCCTAAAAACATGCTTAATTTTCTATACGTGAATTTTAAATGCTTTCTCGCGTATATACACGGGTTTGACCCCTAAAACCGCGTACATCGGGATGTGCGCAAAAGGACAAATTCTTTTGGAGTTTTCCTTGAGGTGGATCTGACTCACTTGTCTCCTGGCCTTCCATATGCCTTGAGATCACTTGAATTTGACCCTTCATTGCCCCATTGAAGAGCTATGTAAGGAAACCTTTGGATACATTGAAGAATAGGTGAGAATTGAGAGCAAAAAACTATAGTCCATTGTTGCCGAAACTTGTGCTTGAGTCTGCATCCCTTTGTCCCTTGGAGCACTTTGGTGTTCTTCCCAAGCTTTCCTTTTGCTTGTGAGCTTGCTATCAAGAGATGGAGCATTGAGGTGGTGGAGGCCCAAGTGAGGGATTCAGTTTCTCTGATTCGCAGATGTGCCGACAGAGGTTGTACTCATTGTAATCTCTGATTTTATATTAATAGAAATATCTTTTCTTGTCCAATAATGTATGTTTGAATGAATATTTTATCCATGGATTATTTCAAATGCTTATACGTTGTTGATTATATATGCTAGAGTAGATATAACACCAATATATATAGCATGCTTGTCTTGTTTACTGATTGTTGAGGAAGTAATCCTTTACTGATTCTTGATCCTTTAGTGTTAGATATTTGATTTCTCTTACATATTGGAAAGGATTGATTTCTAGAATCAGGTTGTCTATTTTGGTACCCCAAGCCATAAGAATTTCTCTCCATAACATAATTGGTGACTCCACTGGAGTGTTCCTAGTAGTTGTCCTTTGTGGGTTTTCTATCGGCATTCAATGACTTTGAATTGCTCTTTTTTCTCTGTTTCTATGTCGAGTATGGGGGCATGTTTACCTGGTAGTGTCTGATTGGTGTGAAGTTTGTCTCAGTTTGTCTATTTGCCTTTATTTTTATGCACTTTTCTTCCTGTACGTGAGTTTTTAACTCACAGTAGCGTATATGCACGGGTTTCACTACTATATCCACGTACACATGCGGGTTTATTGCGAACAGTTGCGTATGCCATTAGTTTTTCCTTCTAGAGGAATATTGATTATTGCTGGGTGAATTTTGATGATTGTTGAGTCTCCTTTGACACTGCTAGAGTCTGTATGCACCTCTGTTTCTGACCAGAGACGTTTGTTTAGGGTAAATTTCTTTTTTAAGAATGTTCTTGTCATTGCATTTTCGATTTTTTGTTTTGGGATTAGTGCATTAGATTTATTTTACCTTAGTACTTTGCTTGAGTGTTTCTTGATTGTGCTTGCAAAGTATGGGGGTTGTAGAATCATTCTTTTGCTTTAGTATCTCATTTTTATTTCAAAAAATCCAAAAATATGTGATTATCATTATGCATTGCATCTTGCATTTTTGCATGGTACTTGCAGTAGATTTGCTTTGAAGTATTAGTCAAGATTTCATATAGGAACGATTGCATTTATCATTTGAAGAAAAATTTTGCATTTCACGTAGTAGCATACCCTATTTTAATTGGACACAATGCATTTGCATTGATTGCTAGGTGTGCATTTTGCTTCATGTTGTGTCATAACACCATTGGTTGCACGATCACCTACCTTTTTCGACTAATAAACCCAAATAAAATCAACGCTTAATTAAAATGAATTACACTGATTTATTTGATAGGGTTCACCAACAAGATTAGGTTTTAGGGTCTTGGAATAGTTCATTGTGAGTAAATTCTCCAAGACCACTAAACAACAACATGTATGTGTCTGTCCAGGGCAGAGTGTGAAATTCCTTGGTATAATTAGTGTTTCTCAGGATCCTCCTCTCAAAAGGGAGTTAAGCACGAGGTAGTGTGAGCAATTATTGATTGGGATGACCCCTAGTCATAACTGAGTAGCACCAGAGATATTTCTAGGATTGTATTTGTATTTGGGAGCTCTTTCGAGAGTTTCGGGCTTTGCTACCCTGCCCATACAGTCAATCCCACCTGCGCCTATCTACCTGAGCATTGATTATATTGAGGTGACCTTAGTTTAGTTACCTAGGATATCGAGGGGGTACTCTGTAGGGGTTATTCTGCGGGTGTCCCGGCCAGGTTGGGGTCGGACAGCGCAGTCGCTTTATGTGTTGAAGCTGAGGGCCACAATAATTGGTTACGTACCTCCGCTTGTTGTGTATATGAGTCTCAAGCCTCTGCTAGGAGAGACATACCTGCTTCATTCGGGAGCTCATTTATCCTACCTTTGATTGCTTGTGTTTGGCTTTAGATTTTATTGGTGTATGCTCTGTGCATGTTAGCTTTCCTAGGGTTTAGGTAATTAGAGAGTCTTTTACATTTTTTGAGTCATTGTGGATTCAAGTGCGACTCCTCGCTATTCTCATCGTTTAGCAAGACTTTCACCTTCTACATCTCCTCCTCCTTTGGGAGAGAGAAACATACAATCTAGGCGGACTACTTCGCACATTGATTCACACATGATGGGAGACAATGAAGAAGGTATTCCTGAACCACCCTCTCCAATTCGAGTGGATGACAGGGAGTTTACTCCTACCTATGATCCTTCACTTGATATGACTGAGTTAGGTCCTATAATTTCTGAGATAGGTACTTTCCATGATAGACCTACTTACTCTAGCATTGATCCCCCATTGAACCATCACCGGTATGGTATCCTGGAAGATGAGACTTATTATGAACCCGCAAGCACTAGTTATGGTAGTTATGGTATGTCTGGTATGCTCACACATGATTTGGAATTTCATGTCGAGTCAGAGTTTGAGCCTTACACTACGCCTGGGGGCACTCCTATTCCTTACCATGCGGAGAGGTTTGGGAGCACGAGTCACATTGCACCTTCCATCCCGGTAGTGGAAGTTACATCACATATTCCTCCTAGACCTAGGGTTAGTGATCCTATTAGGATACCAGATCCAAGATGAGTGACTATAGGGAACACCACATACATAGTTTCATAGATCCCTTCGTCCTCGGTTCCTTGTTCTTCGAATGTTAACCCTCCACCTCATTCACGTGGTCCTTCGGGCCGGAATGTTGCTAGGAGTCATTTCCGTACTGCTGTTACTCGACCAGTTGTGTCTCAGGTTTAGGTACCGCCCATTGTTTTGGG
The DNA here is from genome assembly GCA_001517045.1 of Pseudotsuga menziesii. NCBI lineage: Eukaryota > Viridiplantae > Streptophyta > Pinopsida > Pinales > Pinaceae > Pseudotsuga > Pseudotsuga menziesii. The sequence goes on from LPNX010861513.1 coordinate 641,955, forward strand.
AGTTCATGTTCATACTTCTCGAGGTCATGTTACTACTTCTAGAGCGTATGTTCCTATTTCCAGAGTGTATATTCCTACTTCTGAAGCGTATATTCCTACTTACGGAGTGTCTCATAAGACATCTCATGGGATGACTTATGGACCTTATTATGGGATGCAGTATGGATAGGGTTATTCACCTTATGGGTATGGGTATCAACAACCCGCTTACTATCCTAATTATGGCTTTGTAGCCCCACATAGTCAAGGTACACCACATTATGGTGCTTCCATGCCACCCTACATGGGTCAAACGGGAGGAGGGCACTATGGTCAAGGCCATTGTGGTTATGGTAATCAAACCTATCAGGGAGTGGTGCACCAACCTGCTCATCCTAGGCTCCCTTTCCTCGCAATGCTAAATCTTCCTGACTTGTCGATATTGACAAACGATCCTGTATCTCATGACCCAGCTTGGCCGGTTGTCCCTACTAAGCTTCCCTCGGACATACCCAAATTCGAGGGAAAACCTGGAGAAGATCCGAGTAAACATGTTACAACATTTCACCTATGGTGCTCTTCAAATTCCTTGCATGAATATTCGATCCATTTAAGGTTGTTTCAATGCACCCTTACAGGGCCTCTCGCGAAATGGTATATAGAGTTACCTAGGGGGGCATTTGCTTTGTTTGACGACCTTGCGATGACTTTTCTCAACCACCTCCAGCTACCAGTGTGTTATGACGTTGGTACTGAACTCTTGTCAGCATTTCGGTAGGATAAACCCACACATATATTGGATCATATCCAAGAGTGGCATAGACGAAAGAGGTTGATTAAAGCCTTCATACTGCCGGAGTTTCTCCTCAAGTGGTTCCTTAAGTTGTTATTGCCTTATATAGTGAAGGATTTTTCTACATCCAGAGTTCAGAATGAGGAACAAACCATTTTTAGGGTGCAAGAACTGGATTTGATTTATGCTCAATCCAGTTTGTTATATGAGATCATTCCCAATGCTCCACGTTCTAGTTTCGACCCCAAACTTAAACCTGGACCACATGCCGATGGCATTGTTGGTTGTGCAAGTGCTAAACCTACGGATTCGGTTGTGAAATAGGTCAGTCAATTTTCAATCAACCAATCTACTTTGGGACAAGCCATGGCTTCATCTCAACCCACCCAAATGGCGAGTGTACTTTCGGTGCAATCGTCGGACCAGAAGGGTAACCAGCAACCCGGAAGGAATAGAAAGAAGGGTAAGAACAATCGTAAGGGTGGGAATAGGAATGAAATGCTGGGGGCATAAGCAACCTAAATGTAAGGTTAAATTTCCTTTCAAGTTATGTAAGGATAATCACCTCACTTACTTGTGCCCTCGTATCGATGAAGCCTCGAGATTCTTAGCACAAGGCCCAGTTGTACTGACCAACCCTTTATCTCACAATAAAAATATGAACTAGAGGACCCATGATCAGTCTAGTGATGATCAAGATCCACCAGAGGGTAGTGTTCATGGTGGCATCAACATGGTGCGTGCTACGAAGGTTGTGACCCATGCGAAGGACTATGGTTCGTCACAGCCTGAACCAGGAAATGAACCTGATCCACTAGGGAGTCCTTTGCATATTGAAAAACTTGTGGATAAACCTGAAGTTACACCTCACATTCCTAAGGGAGTCCTTAAGCATTCGGGGCACAATCCTAATGCTCGAGCTTCCCAGAACTATTCTGTTGTTGAGGATTTGGGCCACACTCCTTGTGCGATGTTTGCACTTGAAGTACTTCAGAGTTGTCCTTCGCAAAGGAAGGCTTTGCTTTCTGCCCTTGGTGTGAATGATGATAATCCTTCCTCTGTGATTAAATTTGGAACCGCGGGACTTCAGCCTCGCTTGCCTTACTATGTGTCTCTTTTGATTCATGTAGAATGTCTTAACATGACTGTTAAGCACACTGTGATTGATGAAGGTGCTGCTACTTCTGTGATGTCTTTATCATGTTGGAAGGGTTTAGGTTCCCCTGAGTTGTCTAAATCTGGTACTATGTTGACTGTGTTTGATGGGAGATTGTTTAGACTGCACAGGATCCTTCCTTCCCTTAAGGTATGTTTGGGAGGGAAGACTGTTGCGATAGAGGTCGAGGTGGTTGATGCGCCCCTTGACTATAATATCTTGCTGGGTAGGAATTGGATGCACAGTATGCAAGCCGTAGCTTCTTCTCTATTTTGCGTTGTATGCTTTCCATTTAATGGGAAGATAGTTACGATTGATCAAACATCATTTAAGAATCCTTCGGTTACCGCATCTTTGGGAGCTTCGATCCCGATTGTAGAGCACTCTCAGCCGGCAACTGGGAGTGTGGGTGTGGGCATGTATTCATCCCTTATGGGAAGCTTTAGTTGTCCTGCACCTGTCCTTATTATAGGGTCTAGTTCCGGTGAGGCTTCGACATCTGTGAGATCGATGGATTTTCACACGAATCATATGGAAGATCCATGGATTCTTCCTACACCGAATACTTCAAGTGAGCCCATCGTGACGGATGTGTCGTTGCCTGCAACTATGGTATCTTATCAAGCTAATATTGGGTGTGTTGTAGAGCCTAGTCCTTCCTCTTTGCAGATGGAGGAGGAGGACCCATATGTGTTTCCTACCTGGGCAGTTCACTCTTCTCACTCACATGACTGCCTTGATAGTTTTTTTCCTTCAGACGAAGCGATTATTGAGGCCATGTCAATGTTGAACCACCTTGGGAAAAGTTGCATCATAGATCTTCCTTTCTTTTTGAGCTTGGCTACTTGGAGCGTAAGGAATTTAGGGAGGTTCTTAGTGAGAGAATTGGTAGTCCCATGGTTCCATTAAGCTCTCCTAGCCTGATGGCTGATGGGAACATGGCAAATATATCTCCTACCATCCCTATCAATATCTCTCATGATCCTGGCAGGATTGAGAATGTCTATATTGGGGCAGAATGTTCCCATGCTAAGATTCAAGAATACACCAAGCTGTTTAGAGAATATCTTTTCTTGGTCTTACAATGAAATGCCAGGTATCGACCCTCGTATTGTTGAACATGAGATTAAAACTTATCCCAATGCTAAGCCTGTTCAACAATGCTTGCATGCAGTGAATCCTATGAAAGCACCCGCGATTAAGGCAGAGATAGAGAAACTATTGAAAGCCGGTTTTATCTATCCCATTCCCTTGACGGAGTGGGTTTCAAATCCTATTCCGGTGGATAAGAACCAGGGAGCAATCCGTATATGCACTGATTTCCATGACTTGAATCGTGCTTGTCCTAAAGATAATTTCCACACACCATTTATTGATTAAATCTTGGATGAGTGTGCGGGTAGAGAGGTATTTTCATTTATGGATGAATTTTTGGATACAATTAGATACAAATTAAACCTGAGGACCAACATAAGACTGCATTTATTTGTCCTTAGGGAACCTTTTCATATTAGAAGATGCCTTTTGGCCTTAAGAACACCGGAGCCACTTTTCAGCGGGCTATGACCTTGATCTTCCATGATCTCAAATCGATTATCGAAGTATTTTTGGATGACCTTGCTGCTCATTCTCATATGAGAATGCGGCATTCCTATCATTTGAGATTAGTATTCGAAAGGTGCCACCATTATTTGGTTAGGTTAAATCCTCACAAGTGCATCTTTTGTGTGAAGTCTGGTCACTTATTAGGGTTCATTGTTTCTAAGGAGGGTATAAGAGTCAACCCTTTGAAGTTTGAGGCAATACTTCATTTGTATCCCCCAAAAAACATTATACATCTTCAATGTTTGCAAGGCATGGCAAACTTCCTACGAAGAATTGTTGTCAATTTTTCCAATTTGACTAGAGGCTTTATGTGTCTTTTAAAGAAGGACACCCCAGTTCGTTGGGATGAGAAAGCCCAGGAGTCCTTTGATGCGCTTAAGCGATCCTTAGCATCGGCCCCAGTGATTAGTCCCCCAGACTATAGCCGTGAATTTCTACTTTATGTGGCCACGTCCATGGGGACGATTGGTATGGTTTTGGTTCAAGAGGATGAGGAATCTTATTGACGCAAAGATCCATTATTCCTATGTTGAGAAGCTTGCCTTAGCTACCATACATGTGTTTCAATGGTTGATACATTATATTCTCCTTCACCAGACCTTGGTTGTAGCCCATGTTAATTCATTTCAATTCATCCTCACTTGAAGGGTGATTGGGGGAAAGTTTAATAAATGGATTGTCATCTTGCAAGAATTCGATCTCGAGTTCGTTTCGGCAAAATCGAAGAAATCGTTAATTTTTGCGGAACTTATATTGGATTTCCCAAGCGAAGAGGAGGAGATGGTTTGTGAAGATACGTTTGTCGATGAGCACGTCTTCTTAATATTGAATTTGGACCCATGGTATGGGGATATTATTATATATTTACAGACATTAAAGGTCCCTACTCACCTCTCATGGGATGAACGACGACGATTACGTCACGTATCCAAGAATTACCTCATAGTGGATAATACCTTGTACCGCCATGGGGTAGATTCCATTTTACATCATTGTTTAACTCATGAGGAGGCTGAGATTTTGCTGAATGATTGCCATGGAGGGGCATGTGGCGTTCATTTATCTAGGCTTTCTACAGGCCAAAAAATCTTGAGAGTGGGTTATTTATGGTCGTCGATCTTTAAATATTGTGTAGATGTGGTCAAGAAGTGCCACCCTTTCCATGTTTTTTCATGGAATATGCGCTCGTGACCTGCCTCGTTACATCCCATCATCACCGCCGGTCTTTTCACTAAGTGGGGGCTTGATTTTATCGATTGCAACCCAGCTTCAGCTGGGGGGCATCATCATATCATAGTGGTTGTTGACTACTTCACGAAATGGGATGAGGCTATCCCTACAGTTAAATCTAACAGTGAGACATCCACACACTTCATATTCAACCAGATTATTACTCGGTTCGGTATTTCGAAGGAGCTTGTCACTGACCATGGCTCGCACTTTCAGAATCATATGATGGAAGAGTTGGCATCGAAGTCAGGATATAAGCAGGAGCATTCCTCCTCTTATTACCATCAATCGAATGGACAGGTAGAAGCAGTGAACAAATCACTCAAATACTATCTCCAACAAACCATCGCACAAAGCAAGACTAATTGGCACATTGTGTTATATCCTGCTTTGTGGGCTTATAGAACCGTTGTTAAGACTGCCACGGGTTTTTCTCCATATTAGCTTGTACATTGAGTGGAGTCGGTATTGCTAGTTGAGTGTGAGATTCCTTCATTGAAGCTAGCCATAGAACTCTTACTAGACACTTCCCCATTAGAGGAGCATTTCGTCCACCTAGAGAAACTTAATGAGCAGCACTGAGATGCCTTGGTGGTTCTAGAAGTGAATAAGCGTCGCGTTAAGGTCCAGTACGATAAGTCTGTCCATCCAAGGAGGTTTAGTGAGGGAGACTTGGTCCTTTTGTGGGATCAACCGAAAGAACCCTTGGGTGCAGGAAAATTTAACCCCATGTGGCATGGTCCTTACATCGTTAAACATGTGTTAGAGAAGGGTGCTTATGAGTTAGTGGATTATGAGGGAACGAACTTGGAAGAGCCTAGAAATGGGCTCTATCTCAAAAAGTACTATGCATGATTTTCAACCAAGGCTGGCTATTGTATATTATTGTACAGTTTTGCATAGATAGGTATTTTTCTTATGGTGATCAGGTTTGTGATTAGTTTCCATTTCTTTTGGCAGCTGTCAATGGAATCTTCCACCTTCATAGGATTCACGGATGGTGCGAGCCATCACACTCAACACTCAACCTCTGCTGCTTGGGTGATTTATACTCCTACGGGTCAGGTATTGTCTTTAGGAGGTGTATGTTTATGGCCCTCTTCGAACAATGTTGCTGAATATAGTGCCAATATTGAGCTTCTACGGGATGCCATTTCACATGATGTTCTCTCTCTTGAGGTACGTCTTGATTCGGATTTAGTAGTGTCACATCTTAATGGTTTGTACCAGGTTAGGGATCTGACATTATTAAGAATATTCTTACGTGTGATATTGTTAGAACGACAATTTGACAATATAACATACATACATGTTCCAAAAATTAATAATCAAGTTGCTGACTCATATGCTAACTACGTGTTAGATTGGCATTTGTTTCATACACAATAAGCTCATCACAAAAATAAATTTTTACACATGTAAATAAATAAATCGATCATCATAAAATATTTTATAAACATCCAAAATGTGGTAATACATAGTGTCATGATACAAAAATGGGGCTCTTGAGCCACCAAAATATAAATACACGATAGTACAAAATGTATCACTCCTAGGTATCTAATCCTGTGGAGGAGGAGGGGGGTTGTGATCATGGAATGTCACCACGGCTCTAGCTAGACGTCGAAATAGATGCACCCATGCTCATGGTACACCCACCACCTAGTGCTACATGGCCTCAGGCAAGTCCTCGACTTGCGCCATGGGTACTCTGTGTGTCAGTCTCACGAAGTTGGTATGAATGCTTTGGAGCGTCCACTCTGCATCCACACTCGTGATGTCATCTCCTCTTCCCCTCTGTCTATGATGAGGGAAGCCTTCAGGCTGTCATGGTCCCACATCTGCATGCATATGTTAGATGTCACTATGTATTGTCACCCAAAAACATGTCTTTTGATTCCACATATTAAAAAAACACAAAAAATTAAATAACTCAAAAATTTTAAAAAGAGGGTTGGGATTCATTACCAATGTCAACGTATGTCGATCCCGGTGGTAGTGACATGTCTGGTTCTCCCCAAAAATCTATCCCCACATAGGGGTAGTCATCAATGGCAACTATCTGTCATCACCACCATGGAAAGAAGCCAGCTAGATAGGGGTTGGACACCCTACCTCCACCCAGTCTGTGCATCGCATCCACCCAACACCGTTGGGCCGAATCCCAAACCCCGTGTAGAGGAACGTCAACTCTAGGGCTCAATCCTATAACACACTCAAAGAATAACGTGCTCAGTATGCTACTGAAACAGAAGTTTTGCACCCTACCCATCTTGCAGTTGCTGAGCTATTGTTTCATGTTGCTCAACAATGTCGTACTCCAGTCATAAACTGTGGACCTCATACACTCCACAGCATAGAACATTAATGGCTGAGAGGCCTAGTGGAGTGAGGCTAGCCCTGCTATCCTACCCAGTGTCAGTAGAATGGCATTTAGGCCTAGCACCTGTATGGAGTTAGTTTGGATCTGAATCCCCACCTTCTTCATGTCTAGATAGCAGTACACCGCAATGTACTCATCTATAGTCAAGCCACCTCCAGGCCCGCAAGAGTGTAGGTTCACCGCTTCCCCTCGTCGGAAAAGTCCAGTAATAAAGTATATGTCCTCCACTTCTATGGTGAGGGACATCCCGTCTATCTGGAACGACTCTGAGTCTAGATCCCAGTAGTCTACTAACATCTGCAGCAGTCTTGGTTTGGCCCTTAAGCCACCAAGACAGCAGAACTTGCGGAGCCCGCATGACCGCAAAGCTTGTTGAGCCATTAGATCGGCCCTTACTGCCTCTTCTACATCATCATGTTCACATTCTCTCCATTCTAGGACCATCCTGCACATAAAATTTGAGTTTGATCCATTAGAATACTTAAAAAACATTGAATGCAGCCGTATACGTGACTGTTTGCTAAACAACCACGTATGTACGCAACTTTGAGGGCTATTTCTGCATATATCCAGCCCTATATGTGGAAAAATCCTCGATTTCCATGTGGGCCGAGGCACACATTTAAGATTGGCCTAGAATCCTAAATACACCATGGAAATTGATAAAATTTGCATCAAAATGAAAGAGTAGAACATGGGTAAGTACCTAAAAAAAACGGTAGTGGATTCCGCCGGCTGGAACTCCTAGAATTCGCTATGGAAGTTCTGAGCTCAATTGGGTAAAAATTTCAAATGTTATATAATGTTTTGAATTTTTTACTATTTACAGAAATTTTTCAAATTTTTGAAAATTTTTACCCGCTTTGCTATAGTTTGGACCATTTCTAATCTTTTTGGACCGTTTTTGGACTAATTTATGATGTAGGAGACCATTTTGAGCATCGTTTCGACGGTTACTTTGACCCGTTTGTCCCTATTACAGGTATGATGTTTAAACTGGCATATAGGTTAGGTTTACCCCCGTTTGCATTTTGCATGACCTTATGACATTTCATTCTAGCCTTAGGTATGAACCCATTCTATTATGTCACTGAACCTTCTTGTTGTTTTAGAAGTGGCATGATGTCAATGGTAGAGTTTGACATTACATGGGTGTTAACACCCAAAAAGTGTTCACTACCTCATCTACCCCACTACATGGCTCATTTGTCCATTTTCCTACCATATTTCCTTGAAAAACCTGAAATTACCACTAAAAAGCCTCCAAAAGGCCATAAAACCATCAAAAAGCCTCCAAAAGGCCATAAAACCCCTTTTTCCTCCAAAAATATCCAAAATTCCTCTAAAAATAGCAAAAACCCCCCAAAAGGGAAGAAAAATATAAAATAATGAGGAAAAGAGGAAAAAACCCTAAACAAGCTGCCCTAAACCACATGGTTTCCAAAAACCCTGGGCCAGCACTCCACCACTAAAAAACTATAAATAAGTGATAGAGACCCCTTATTTCACACCCACAGTCATAGCACCCTTACTCTGCCAAAATCACTCTTGCAACCCTAGCTCACCACTTGAGCCATTTTTACCATTGAGAGCCTCTTTTGGCCCATTTTTCCACCATTGGAGAAAGAGAAGGAGACAAGCTGGAGCACGGAGCAACCTCATCGGATCACCGCAACGAGCTTCATCAACCTCCACATTGGAGGTAACTTTTAATATAAAACCATTTTTCACATATTGTTCTTCAGTTCTATGCATAGTTTAAAATTTCTGTTTTAGCTTTTTATTTTCCACTTATTGAACTGCTACTAAGGAGTCCATTCTCCTTAGTAGGTGCTCATTTGCACAAGCTAGGGGTAAAACCCTAGCTACAGTTTTGGCATCTCCGCTGTAGTTTTTTGCTGTAATAATTTCCTGTTTTTCCTTTCGGCTGTCCCTTTCGGCCGCCGTAAACCGCGTTTTTTCCTGCCGCTGTCGCGCCCCGACCGCGTCTTTCAGGCCTTTACCTGCGACTTGACCGTGGCTCTCAGACTATTTTCGGTGCCCTGTCGGTGGATTCAAGTCTGTTACCTGCGATCTAGCCGCGGATAATCATCCTGTTTGCTACGATCTGACCCCGCCTGTCAGCCGTTTTCCCGCGTCCCGATTGCGGCCTGAAGCCCTTTCCCTGCGACCCGACCGCGCATGTCGGCCCTGCTGCCACGAATCGACCGCACCTGTCGGCCCTGTTGCCGCGACCTGACCGCGCCTGTTTCCCTCAAACTCGCGGTCCGAGCGATTTCACCGCTGACCCTCGATCTAGTTTTCGAACTCAGCCCCTTCTGCTGCAATATTTTATGCCCCTCCACAGCCATCTGTTCTACCTGCAGCCCTACTTCCCTACAGTCATTTTCTGCAATATCATTTTTGTTCCCTTTTATAGCATCTTTTAAAAATTCCAGCATTTTTTCAGAAAATTTTGCATGTTCAAGTTGGGAATTCATTATTATTGTTAAGTTAGAACGTTGCCCCCTTGTGTGGCACTTCTATTCTGGGTTCATCACCTCACGAGCACACACTCTGTCACATAAATTCAAAGTGAGCCTTAAAATACTACTTAACTCAACCAACATTCTAACCCCGCTTGGGGAACACAAAAGAATCTTTGTAGTTAGGTAGGATCAGGGGGATAGGCTTCCAATAACACCCCTCGGTTGCTTACATTTGAGACATAGCAGTTGTCCAATTAGGGAACCAAAATACCCTAGTATTTTTTGGCACGATCACCACGAGTTTACCATAGGGCCTCTCCCTTAGGAGGGTTGAAGTCACGAGATTGGTTCCGGAGGCCTAAGTGGAATACCGCACTCCATTCAGTAACTGAAGGGCTACCTTTCGCAGTTCTCGGGATATCCCTGGATAGGGGTATTGCGGTAAAAGGACCAAACGGCAGATTCACCTTTCTGGACGTGTCATGAACGGGGTATCTTAGTTGCCATTCTTCTAGGATTGACTACCCGGTGTCCCTCCCGGTAGGGGGATACCTTAGCCACTTGGCTTTCCTATTCATATTGTCTGACTTGGATTTCATCACCTTGGAGAGGATATGTCTAGTTGAGTCAGAATACTTTTAGTTAAGTGTTTGCATGCTCCCTCACCTCCTTTTGGTCTAGTGCGTCCACCATTTTTATTTTTAGGAAACCTGCTGCTTGTTGGTATTCTGACCATTTCTGTTGACACTCCACTTTTTGTAGCACGCTGTTACATTGGGTGTTTTGAGTTGGTTGTTGGCCTAAGTGCCCTATTTTTCGAGCTCTCCTTCTGCACACTCGGTTGCATTAGGATTTTTTAGTTGTTTTTTACTCACCTCGACCCACAGATATTTGACACCATCCATCACCATTGAGTCCCGGAGACATTCTCGGCGCCTCAGGGGCGAGCCCCCACAGCATGGTTCACTTGACACCACCCGTCATCGACACCGATCTTCCTCACTTGATACCACTTATCATAGATCTCGAGCCTTGTCACTTGACTCCACTCGTCAGCGGCATAGAACTCCGTCATCAGATCCTGACGCCCCTTATTTTACCTCCGATTCCGAGCCAGAGTCTGAGAACCCCATTTACACCGCCCCCACTAGCCCCATGGCTGGCGTGACTCCCACTCCTGTCTTAGCACAGATCATTGGTGGCAAATCTACCACGGCACCAGTTACCACACCTGCTGTGGGTATGCCCTCCACGGGGCCCCCCTCTACCGTTCCCCTCACGGCACCTATTCCCGCAGCGGGACTACCTATTCCCACTCCATCAGTGGCTCACACTACCCATGGTGCCGCAGGACCATCCTATACCACCTTATTTCCCCAACTTGGGGGAAACCTCCTTAGCACCACCCCTCCACTTGAGGGCATTGGCCCCAACTTGGTCCAACCCACTACCGTGTCACATCCGTCTTCCAGTTTTCCATTCATGGCTAGCCTCAACTTGCCTGATCTAGCCAAATTGACCAACGACCTGATCCGACACGACCCTGCATGGCCTCATATGCCCACCAAGCTTCCCTCCGACATCCCTAAGTTTGAGGGCAAGGCCGATGAGGACCCGCAAAACCACATTATGTCTTTCCATCTATGGTGTTCCTCCAACTCCATAGTGGACGACTCTATTCGCCTCTGTCTCTTACAGCGCACCTTCACTGGCTCTGCAGCCAAGTGGTATATCGAGCAACCACATGGAACCCATGCCACCTTTGCTTCCCTTGCCTTGACCTTCCTGCAGTTCTTTCAGTTACCTGTCTGCTATGACGCAGGCATTGAGATCCTCCTATCATGAAGACAGAACACGGCTACCCACATCACGGACCACATTCATGAGTGGCGTCGACGCCGTAGCTTATGCAAAATTAAATTAGACGACCGTATCTTCCTAGATTGGTTTCTCAAATCCCTTCTTCCTGTCATTGCTAAGGATGTGGCATCCGAAAGACCCCAGTCTGAAGAAGAGGCCATCCTTAAGGCCCAACAATTCGACCTCATTTATGCCCAGTCGGGTTATCTCTACACCATCATACCTGACACCCCCCGCGACGAGTCCTCCCAGCCCGATGCACCGGGGGCATCCCACGCTGCCGACGGCATCATTGGCCACGTCTCTTCGCATCCTCAACCATTTTCCATAGCACGTCCTACCTCCGGCCCTGACCTCTCACGGGCTACCTCACAACCTGGCGCCACCAACTCGTATGCTCCCATGACACATCACCACCATACCCATGGACCCTCATGTCCACCTGAGTGTTTCGATCATGCGACTCCCGCTTACGCCCCCCCCCCCGGCCACACCACAGCCCTACTACCACCAGCAGGCTGCACCAGCTCCTGCGCCTTCACAGACCCAACCCGCTTATTACCCGCCACAGGCAGCCCCTACGGCAAACCCACAACCCGCTCCACAGCCCTATCAGCAACCCCCTCAAGTTACTGCACCTGCGCAGCCTCCACCTATATATCATCCACCGCAGCCTGCTCCAGCACCTGCGCAACCTCAAAATCCACCCGCTGCCCAAGGGCAAGTTTACGCTCAACAAAACCCACCGCAAAACTAGAACAACCAACGCAACTAGGGCCAACAAAACAGTGACAGGGGCCGAAATCGTGGGAACAACCAGCCTCCAGATCAAGCTGGTCAACCCCCTAATCCCCCTGATAATAATAATGCGGCGCCCGCTAACCAAAACCCTGATCGCCCGCCCAAGCAGGCTAAAAATCCCAATTTGCGAACAAACCATCCTTGTTCTATTTGCGGGGTCTATGGCCACTACACACATTTTTTCCTGCACATGGAGCGAGTTCGACAATTTTGGGCTGAAGATGCTCACCGCCAAGGGCAGGAGGATCCTCAAGCACCACCCAACCCCCCACAACCTCAGCAGCCACCTTTGGTATTGCAAAACCCCCTACCCAACCAAGGCATAGTGAACACCCAACCGTTAGCTCACCCTCAAGCCAACGTGCCAACCCAACAACAAATCACTTACGCTGCTCCTGATCAACCCATGCTTGACTCAGGTACCCACCACTTGTTGATGATGTCCTCCGACGAGGTCAACCTCCAGACTCGGCGGAATCAATATGGCTCCACCCCTGAAGCCCCTCCCGCCGATAAACCCACTAATGCTCATCCCACCGATCAGGCGGTACGTATACCAGCACCTCCACTAGATGGCACTCCCAAAGCACCTCGTTTCCCACTTCGCCCTATTAACAATAACCCTAATGCGCGCGTTGCATCCAACTACAACATTCTTGATGATTTAGCCCAATCTCCCGCAGCCATGTCTGCGTTAGAAGTCTTAAAAAACTTCCCTTCGCAGCGCAAGACTTTACTCTCAGCTATTGGGGCTATTGATCCAACTGATTCAAATATAATGGCATTTGACTTGGACCAATCCGAACCCCGCATGCCTTCCACTTTAGCATTCCAAGTTTCTGTTTCCATCCGGAATTTTGTCGTCCATCGATGCATTATTGATGAAGGTGCCTCTACATGTGTCATGTCCACTTCCATCTAGCAGAAAATGGGATCCCCCACTCTCCATCAGTCCTCTACTGCGTTACGAGCCTACGATGGCCGTTCGGCTCAATCACAAGGCCTCTTAACTAACGTCCCCGTCTAGCTGGCTGGCAAAACCGTCCTCATCAACATTGAGGTTATTAATGCACAGCTCGATTATAACCTTTTACTTAGCCGCAGCTACATGTATGCCATGCGGGCGGTTGCTTCTTCCGTTTTTCGTACCATGATGTTCCCTCATGAGGGACGCGTGGTCAAGGTGGACCAACTCACCTACCATGATCCCAATGCCCCCGCGGCACCCGAAAATGTTCTCCCCATGGTTGAACAACCTGTTTTGAGTGCCACCACTTCAGTTGTTTCCTCTATGGGGCCCAGAGTTTACTCGGACGCACCAATGACCTCGACCTTCCAATCTATTCCACCCCCATCACCCGCCACTGACGTGTTTGACCTGTGTACCCTGTCCCATAATACGCGAACTCCTCCTACTCAACAGCCCTTGTTGCCTAAACCCCCTTTGGTACCTAGCCACATTGGTGCTACCCCCATCCATACCATTCCTTTCCTATTTCCTCCCTCAGGAGTTGTTAGCACCCTAGTCATGGCTACCCTCAGCCTCCCTGGGTTAACCTTAGGATTACCCGTTTGGTATATTTCGCCTCCTGTTCCCCCGTCGACACCAGATGTCGTCCTGCAACCGGTGCAACCCATTGTCACTACTAATCACCCACCTCCCGATGTCGCTACCCCTTCGTCCTCCACAAACCTCCCTCCTCCTACCAAACCCACTGGGGGCAGAGGTCCCCTACCGTACACTGCGGTCCCACCCCCCAAGACAGTCAAAAACCCCCTGTGTTTCGTGCTCCTCCCAAATGCTCGCTGTGCGATGAGTTGGGCCATGCGACTCACCAATGTCCTCAGTTACCGGCATTACAGGAACACATGGAAATGCTTGACAATGACCCCAGTATACCGGTTGTCCACCTTGATCCAACCCCTAAACCTCGCGACAAATCCCTGCGCACTAACCACCCCTGTGCCATTTGCGGTATCTGCGGGCATTACACAAATCACTGTCCCGATATCCCCGATTACAGAGCATCTCTCTTTGAGATGAACAATCTGGACCTTGAGACCGCACCACCCACCATTGAGGAGATCCACCCCCCGGTCTCTTCCCCTTCTGAAGAGATTAATACCATTTATATGATCTCTTCCGCCCCTACTCCCTCGTCAACCGATTTGACGACACAAACATTCCGTACGGATGAAGAGATTCTTGAAGCTCTCACTGCCCCGGAGTATCCCTGGGATGACATGCACCATCGTTCCTACTTTCTCCCAGACGCATCCTCCTCTAGCACTGCTACCCAATTTGCAGTCGAATCCAAATATTTCCTCCCCCCCAAGGTCGACTGGTTCAAGGACCCTATTCCCGCTCCCGACGCCTTCAAAGAGGGTAACATGGCGAACATCTCACCTGTCATCCAAATCGACATCGCTGCCCCCGGAGGCACCCCTGAACTCATCACTTTAGGGGCCTCTTGCAGTGAACAAGAGATTGAAGAATACAAAAAACTCTTCAGAGAATTTCGTGATGTCTTTTCCTGGTCCTATACCGAAATGCCCGGTCTTGACCCTGCCATTATAGAGCACCACATTGACACATGGCCTGATGTACCCCCCGTCCGTCAGAAACAACATCCCATTCATCCCTCAAAGCTCCTAGCTATCAAAGCAGAGATTGAGAAACTTTGCACAGTAGGATTCATTTATCCTATTGCCTATACCACCTGGGTCTCCAACCTGGTTCCCGTTAACAAAAAACAAGGCACCATTAGAGTATGCACTGACTTCTGAGATTTAAACCGTGCTTGTCCCAAAGACAATTTCCCCACGCCATTTATTGACCAGCTCATCGATGCGTGTGCGGGGCATGAAGTCCTCTCGTTCATGGATGGTTTTTCCGGATACAATCAGATCCAAATCCAAAAGGAAGACCAGTACAAAACTGCCTTTACTACCCCATGGGGCACCTTTGCCTATCGCATCATGCCTTTTGGCCTAAAAAATGCTGGTGCCACTTTCCAGCGGGCCATGACCTATTTCTTTCACGATTTGGTCCACATCCTGCTCGTCTACCTTGATGACCTTATAGCTCATTCCCGGAAATGATCAGAACACCTCAACGACCTTCGACAAGTTTTTCTGCGTTGTCGCAAATATCAAATCCGCTTGAACCCACACCCCGAACCCCATGACGATGCAGGTATGAGTTTAACGGAATACCTGTATCTCCCAGATCTGAATTCGGTCGGTCGAATCGTCCAGAAATGTCACCTCAGCTCTGGCCCACTCTGATCGCTGGTCAACGTTCAATAGTACAAATGACACGTGTCATGTTGGGCCCACTTGCTATTTATAGTCCATTGACTTTTTTCTTGTTTTGGCCATTCTGAACCCATACGAAGTCCGTTCTCTGAACCGTTTCCACCATTGGGATCAAGCCGACAGGACGGTCACGATGGCCACCTCGTTGCATTAATTTTTCTCCGTCATTTTTTGCCCATTTTTTAGACACCACTAGTCGCCTCGGTTTGCGCGCCACTTCGGCCGTTCTCCATTTGTCACATTTTTTATATCGCCGGATTCCTTTTTTTCGAGCTCGTGATGATGCTTGAGATCATTTCCCGCTCTCACTTGGTACAATTTCAACATTGTGACCTGACACCTTGCTGCCCCGATTTGCGTGCCACATCGACCACCATCAGATTGTTCCACATTTTTTACATGAGCCATCCATTCCTGTCATACTGCAATTGTTTCATTATTTTTCCACCATTCATTCACCCTGCAAGGAGGCCCGCTAGTGTTCCCCCCCACCCTCGTTCCTGGTCATCATAAATGTTCCTTGATTGAACACTTCCTCTTTTCCTGGCCATTCCACTAATTCAGAGTCTTCTTATTTGCTTTCAAACTCCTTAAAATTGAAAGCAACCACGAGCATGCACTGTCCTGGGCTTGTAAAATCCACACGACAGTACCATTCCATTAATTTAGAGTCTTCTTATTTGCTTTCAGACTCCTTAAAATTGAAAGCAACCACGAGCATGCACTATCCTGGGCTCATAAAACCCACACGACAGTACCATTCCATTAATTCAGAGTCTTCTTATTTGATTTCAGACTCCTTAAAATTGAAAGCAACCACGAGCATGCACTGTCCTGGGCTCGTAAAATCCACACGACAGTACCATTCCACTAATTCAGAGTCTTCTTATTTGCTTTCAAACACCTTAAAATTGAAAGCAACCACGAGCATGCACTGTCCTGGGCTCGTAAAATCCACACGACAGTACCATTCCATTAATTCAAAGTCTTCTTATTTGCTTTCAGACTCCTTAAAATTGAAAGCAACCACGAGCATGAACTGTCCTGGGCTCGCAAAATCCACACGACAGTACCATACCACTCCATTCCCTCAGAGTCTTCTTCTTGCTTTCAGACTCCTTCAAATTGAAAGCAACTACGAGCATGAACTGTCCTGGGCTCGTAAAAACCACACGACAGTACCATTTTATCTACATACTTCTTCTCGTTCCCTAACCCATGAAGAATTCCCCCCCGTGCCTCTTGGCGCTATGATCGATCTTCTTGGCAGCACCCCCAATTCGGTCGCCTTTGTTCAGAGTATTCTGCAGTCTCCTGTCTTTTTACCACAGCTTGAGTCTCCCTCAACCCAGTCACCCTTCCAGATCCCATACAGCTCTGATCCCCTTACCACTAGTCTGTTTCATCTACTGCCCAATCGCCCCCGCCATCATACTCTGAACAAAGGAAGTTTGAGTCCACCCACTCTACTTGCCCAGTTATTCCCCCAGGTTTATCGCTCCTTCCATCAGTACTATCACATTTCGGTTTACCACCTCGCGCTCCTGTCAAGGAAACATCATTGCCTTGATAGTTGCAGGTCTCCCTCTATCGACGATAGCTCCTCTATTCCAGAGGATAGACCCAGAGGCCCCTGCGCCTTGGACCCATCACAATCTGTGGTGAGTGCCTACAGACCATTTTGGGAGGAGTCATCATTGCCTCTCCGAATGGTTGTTTCTCACATGCTCGACTTCAGCACCTTGATCGCATCATTGAGAATCGCGCAGGATTTATCTTCCTTCCATTATTTGTCGAAGACCCCGGATTTCCCCCGACTCTAGCACATTGGTGAGTCACTTCGGAATGCCCAGTTATATGTTCCCGTGGATGTCCGGGCTGCGTTGGCGATTGTATTCGGAAGCCATCCAGTTCCATGCTTCCTTGAGTACCCAGTTCAGTTCCAGTTCAGTGTATCATTGCGAGTATGACCCTGGTCACTCTGATCCAGCAGCTCACTAGTTCCTTTGGTACCACATTCAGTAGCACTGCTGTCATTCCAGTGCATCAGTTTTTCAGTTCAGACATGATCAGCCTAGTAGTATGTTCCAGATTTGTGTCCCTTCTGGACCCTCATGATATACACAGTGGTTTTTTATGTATCCTACAAGTCCCTCTTTTCGGGCCTCACAGTTATATTTATGTATCTTTATACGAGCATGGGTATGCCCGCCTCGTCCATATATTGAGATTCTTCCTCATTCAGTATTTGAGGCCATGTATATGTCAGGTCCCCATATTTTGGACCCCATTGATTTTCTTATGTTATATCCTGATACGAGCATGGGAATGCCCGCCTCGTCCATATGATCAGATGATTCCTCATCCATTCTTGAGGTTATGTACTTTCAGCTCCTGCAGTTGGTTCGGGATCATTGTTCTGAGTTTCAGTTCATTTCTTCTCTTCTCCACACCCCAAACAAACCAAATATGACTTATGATGTCCATCGGCCATACGATGAGCTCCTGCCCTTGCACATCAGGGGGCAATCTGTTAACACCCAAAAAGTGTTCACTACCTCATCTACCCCACTACATGGCTCATTTGTCCATTTTCCTACCATATTTCCTTGAAAACCCTAAAATTACCACTAAAAAGCCTCCAAAAGGCCATAAAACCATCAAAAAGCCTCCAAAAGGCCATAAAACCCCTTTTTCCTCCAAAAATATCCAAAATTCCTCTAAAAATAGCAAAAATCCCCCAAAAGGGAAGAAAAATATAAAATAATGAGGAAAAGAGGAAAAAACCCTAAACAAGCTGCCCTAAACCACATGGTTTCCAAAAACCATGGGCCAGCACTCCACCACTAAAAAGCTATAAATAAGTGATAGAGACCCCTTATTTCACACCCACAGTCATAGCACCCTTACTCTGCCAAAATCGCTCTCGCAACCCTAGCTCACCACTTGAGCCATTTTTACCATTGAGAGCCTCTTTTGGCCCATTTTTCCACCATCAGAAAAAGAGAAGGAGACAAGCTGGAGCATGGAGCAACCTCATCGGATCACCGCAATGGGCTTCATCAACCTCCACATTGGAGGTAACTTTTAATATAAAACCATTTTTCACATATTGTTCTTCAGTTTTATGCATAATTTAAAATTTTTGTTTTAGCTTTTTATTTTCCACTTATTGAACTGCTACTAAGGAGTCCATTCTCCTTAGTAGGTGCTCATTTGCACAAGCTAGGGGTAAAACCCTAGCTACAATGGGTATCCTAGTTAGTGCCTCATTTGCATTTGGTGCCCATGCTAACATTTTGTCCCTTAGGGTGTGGGAGTCCATTGTATAGTATAGCCATGACATTTCGCAAGAGCCTCATACTCCTATTGATATTTTTCTGGCCTATTCCCTCAGGACTCCCTTATGTCAAGTTGTAATTGCATTATCTTGAGCTTTTCCTGCCTTATTGAGCCTTACACCGGCTTCCCTAACTGTGAGTTTCAGCCATATAGCCCGAGCTTGTCTCATGTCTAGCCATGTAGAGCCATCTTTTTATCCTTTGCAGCTTGATTCCCTATTTTACCAGGAGGGGACTTTCCCCTGAGTGTCGCTATCCTACACATGTATCCTTGCATTGAGCATAGGTATGTTCCACTGCTTGGAACTAGTTTGTTTGTCCATGTGACACTTGTCTCCTCCTAGTCTGTAACTATAAAGCAGTTTTATTCTTTTTCAAACTTTTTAAATATTTGAAAAAGTACAAAAAAAAAAATTAAAAAAACCAAAAAGTCGGACAAGAAAAGATGTTATCTTTGGCAGTTGTCGAGTGATGTCACCTTTGAACAGAGCACTGTATATCACATTCGTTGGTTGGGTTTATAGTTTGACTTTAAGAGTTGTACTCATTTATCTAAGTTTATCTCCACCGACTGGTTAAGCTTCCAGACCCCATGGAGCCTCTGTCGATGCCTCCTATGTCGCAGAGATGTCTCTCTTTTGTATATCGAGTCTATGCTACCTTTATTCAGTCACCATTTACCGTTATGCTCTTCTTCGAAGGAAGTTTAAGCCTGAGTCGGCCATTCCTCAGTTATCTTCACTTTGCATGTCGGCCATTCCTAGTACAGTTATTGGTTCATGCACATTATGATCGGGTCCTTCCACATTATATAGCTTTGCTGAGTACCTCGTGTTGGATGATGAGGGATGCCTTAATGCCCTCCTTCTAGCAGATTTCATCCCATAAACTTCAGATCATTTATTGTGGGATTGGAATCTAGATTCATTTTTTAGTGCCTTGAGACTTGCAGTCATCATTGGCAGCTTCTCTCGCCATCGATAGTTTTTGGGAATACATCAATGTCCCCTGATCGATGGATCCTGTCAAGTGTTTGACCTCAACACATCTATTCACACTTGTTAGTTTGCACTCTAGTACCTTGATTCCCATTATCATTATCAGTGGGTGATCTCGCATCTGTTAACGGTATACATCAATGACCAGTAATCAGACGATGGACTACTATGTTCGACCTCGACACCTCTATTCACATAGTAGGACTTGTACTCGTAGCGGTTTGTGTAGAATACCTTCTATATTGGTGGCATCTCTTATATGCTACCTCCTTGATCGGGCCATTGTTCATGATATTTCAGCTCTTGTGACTTGATTCCAGTGTGTGTCAGACATTTCCAGCCATTATGGAGATCATGATCCTTTGTATATCTTCATCATGCAGATTCTAATCTATGTATATTGTACGTGGCGATGACCACTTATGTCATATCTTATATCATGCCTATTCATGGCCATTGTACTCTTATGTATCCAGGACTGCTATATGTATTTGCAGTTATATGCAGAGTTGTATCATTGTACTATGTTGATTGGGTGGCTGGTCTTCCATTTGGGATTCTTCATCACTCCACTTTTGGGATGGACTTATAATGTATTTCGGCCATCGTATGACCCCTCTGACCTCACACATTAGGGGGGCATCTGTTATAGCATATTTTACCACACCAGGTGAATCGCACTTGTATGGCATTCCCCTATCCCTCTACAGATTATTTGGACCCCATGGACCTTTTTTATACCTTTGATGTTTCCTTGATCATCCCTAAAAACATGCTTAATTTTCTATAGGCGACTTTTAAACCCTTTCTCGCGTATATACGCGGGTTTGACCCCTAAAACCACGTACATCGGGATGTATGCAAAAGGCCAAATTATTTTCGAGTTTTCCTTGAGGTGGATCTGACTCACTTGTCTCCTAGCCTTCCATATGCCTTGAGATCGCTTGGATTTGACCCTTCATTGCCCCATTGAAGAACTATATAAGGAACCCTTTGGATAAATTGAAGAATAGGTGAGAATTGAGAGCAAAGGAACTATAGTCCATTGTTGTCGGAACTTGTGCTTGAGTCTGCATCCCTTTGTCCCTTGGAGCACTTTGGTGTTCTTCCCAAGCTTTCCTTTTTCTTGTGAGCTTACTATCGAGAGATGGAGCATTGAGGTGGTGGAGGCCCAAGTGGGGGATTCAATTTCTACAATTCGCAGAGGCCCAAGTGGGGGATCTGACTCACTTGTCTCCTAGCCTTCCATATGCCTTGAGATCGCTTGGATTTGACCCTTCATTGCCCCATTGAAGAACTATATAAGGAACCCTTTGGATAAATTGAAGAATAGGTGAGAATTGAGAGCAAAGGAACTATAGTCCATTGTTGTCGGAACTTGTGCTTGAGTCTGCATCCCTTTGTCCCTTGGAGCACTTTGGTGTTCTTCCCAAGCTTTCCTTTTTCTTGTGAGCTTACTATCGAGAGATGGAGCATTGAGGTGGTGGAGGCCCAAGTGGGGGATTCAATTTCTACAATTCGCAGAGGCCCAAGTGGGGGATCTGACTCACTTGTCTCCTAGCCTTCCATATGCCTTGAGATCGCTTGGATTTGACCCTTCATTGCCCCATTGAAGAACTATATAAGGAACCCTTTGGATAAATTGAAGAATAGGTGAGAATTGAGAGCAAAGGAACTATAGTCCATTGTTGTCGGAACTTGTGATTGAGTCTGCATCCCTTTGTCCCTTGGAGCACTTTGGTGTTCTTCCCAAGCTTGCCTTTTGCTTGTGAGCTTACTATCGAGAGATGGAGCATTGAGGTGGTGGAGGCCCAAGTGGGGGATTCAATTTCTACAATTCGCAGATGTGTCGACAGAGGTTGTATTCATTGTAATCTCTGATTTTATATTAATAGAAATATCTTTTCCTATCCAATAATATATGTTTGAATGAATATTTTATCCATGGATGATTTCAAATGCTTATACGTTGTTGATTATATATGCTAGAGTAGATCTAACACCAATATATATAGCATGCTTGTCTTGTTTACTGATTGTTGAGGAAGTAATCTATCAATACAAGCTGGAGTTGTGAAGCTCAACGAGGATCTACTTCAACCGTCCGGAATAAGGTACGAGTCTTGATCCTTTAGTGTTAGATATTTGATTTCTCTTGCATATTGAAAAGGATTGATTTTTGGAGTCAAGTTGTCTGTTGTGGTACACTAGGCCATAGGAATTTCTCTCTGTAACAGGACTTGCGTTAGAGGCTCTGCAGTTGGCGCAAATTTTGTGGTATGGGGAGATCAAGGATAGCTTGAACTTTGAGAGGGTCAACTATTATCCCTTTGTAGGATACGATGAACCCAAGTAGACGTCTTGTTGGGACACAAAAAATGCACTCTAAGGGATTCAAGCAAACTTTGCACTTGCGGCATCGCAAAAAGACTTGTGACAAGTTGTCTATATGTTGTGCTCATTTTCGTAATCGAGCGGTAAGGTCATCTAGGTGGACCAATATGATATGGATTAGGTCATGGAAACAATATGTCATGGCATGTTGGAAGGTGGATCCAGCGTTCATTAGACCAAAGGGCATTACTCGATATGTGAATGTGCCCCACGGGGTTGTGAATGTAGTCTTGTAATGATCTTATTTCTGGATCTGAATTTGGTTGTATCCGAAAAAGCCATCCATGAAGGAAAAGACCTCATGTACAGTGCATGCATCGATGATCTGATCGATGAAGGGTGTTGGGAAGTTGTCTTTGGGACACACCCAATTCAGATCACGGAAGTCTATGCAAATGCGGATGGTACCTTTTTTTTTATTCACGGGAACAGGATTTGAAACCTAGGTTGTGTAAGCAATGGGGTAAATGAAGCTGGTTGTGCGCAGCTTCTCAATTTTGGCTTTGACTGTGGCAACTTTGGAGGGATGGATTGGTCATTGATTTTAGTGCACGAGGACCACATCAGGCCATGTGTCAATGTGATGCTCAATGATGGATGGGTCCAACCCAGGAATTTCGATGTAGGACCAAGCGAAGATGTCACAAAATTCTTGGAAGAGCGCTTTGTAGGAAGTGACTTCTTCCGAGGAGCAGGATGCCTCCAGCATGATTTCCTCAACAACCTCAGGATTGGTTGAGATGTTGATTTTAATGGTTGGTGAAATGTTGGCCATGTTCCCTTCTTCGAAGGCATATTATGTCGAAATGGGATTTTTGAACCAGTCGACTTTCCCATGAATGAAATCCTTTGTTTCAACAGAAAACTGGTCAGACTGCGACACAATTTCTTCAAGGAGGAAGAACGAGTGATGGTGCATGTCACCCCATGGGTATTCCAGAGTGATTAAGGATTCCAGTATCTCCCTATCATTGCAAAAGAAATGATGAGACAAATATGATGGATTGTCAGTGATCGCGGAGATAAGAGGGTCTGTGGAACTGGACATCATGTAAATGGACATGGTGTCGTAAGAAGGAAGTGGGGGATGAACTTCTTCGACCAGAGTGATCTCAGATTCAAGGGCATGTTGTCGAAGGTTGGCTAGGGCCGTTCAAAACTTGGACAAGTCCTGGAAGTGGTGAGAATAGTGTCCATACAATCCGCAAAGGGCACAAGCATGGTTCGTTCTCAACGACTTGTTTTTCACTATTTGCCCGCTCGGTAGTTCCACCATGGGGATGTTTTCTATTGTATCCATGGCATCCAAATGTGCACCATTTATGGGAATCTTAGGGCATTTTTGCATTGTGTGGCCCTTTTCATCACACACTGTGCATGGCGGAGTCTGTCGAGGTTCGACTAGTGCTTTCTTGTTTTTTCCCTTGGCCCTTTTTGGTTGGAGCGGTGTAGGTGTGGGTGTAGTGGCTGGTTTTGGCGGGTTGGGTGGAGGAAGAGATTTGACCGCAATGGGTTGAATGGCGGTCAGCACCAGCTAGGCAATCAAAGGTTGGGCCAGTGGGTCAAGGTACCATACAAGAATCCCCAACGTGAAGTTGGGTAAGTTTAAGGTAGCCATTACTGGATTACTAACGATACCAGATGGGGGGAAGAGGAAGGGAATTATATGGATTGGGAAGGAGCCCCAGTAGTTCCCTGGTGATTGCATTTGGGGATGCATTTGTGGTTGTGTCTAGGATTGGTACTATGGTTGCAGCTATGAATGGTGTTGCAGCGGCGAATGATGTTGTGGCTATTGCTACAGATGGTGTTACAGCTGCGGATGATGTTGTGGCTGTGGAAGTCATTGCGGCTGTTGTTGGGGCTGCGACTGAGGTTGATGTTTGGGTGCAACAGTGTTGGATGAGAGCATGCACAAATATGCAGTCTCATTTGGTGTTGGCAGTGGTGACACTAAGGGGAAGGAGGATGGCATGGGGGTGTCAGAAAACAACCCAGGGACCACATTTAATAATGGGGAGGTGGGTATGTCATCAACAACATTATTGAACATAAGGATAACAGTGGTTGGTGCAATTAGCCCTTGCAGATCATGATAAGTTAATTGGTCAATCATCACAATTTTCCCATCATGAGGGAACATCATGAGATGGAAACTAGTTGATGCTATGGCTCTCATGGGGTACATATAACTTCTTCCGAGGAGAAGGTTATAGTCCAACTTAGCATTGACAACCTCTATGTCAATGAATACTATTTTCCTAGCTAATGTAATGGGGACATGTGGAAGGATACCTTGGGTGTTAGTGGGATGGCCATCATAAGCGCGCAGAGTAGTAGTGGATGGTTGCAGAATTGAGGATGCATGTTTTTTCCATACTAAGGTCGACATAACACATGTGGACTCCCCCTCGTCGACGATGCACATGTGCATGACCAAATTCTGGATGGATACCAGAATTTGGAAGGCAATGGTTGATGGCATCCGGGGCTCTTCATTGTCTATGTCTAACATGATCAACTTGGAGTCAGAGGCGTCTACAGCATCAAGGATGGCTAGTAAGGCCTTTCGTTGCATTGGGAAAGTTTTAAGTACCTCAAGAGAAGACATGGTCGTAGGTGTTTGGGCCAAGTCATCCACGATGCTGTAGCCCACAACAACTCTAGCCATGGCATTGTTGGCAACTTGCAGTATGGGGGGTGTGGGGAAAAAGGGGGTAAATGAAGAGGTGTATTGGTTGTTTTGGGCATGTATGCCATTGATGGGTGAGCGGGTTCGATGCTGGTTGTGTACTGATTTCTCCTCATCCGTAAATTGACCTCTTCGATTGTCAAGGCTAGCAGGTGGTGAAAACCTATTTCTACTGTCGGAGGTGTAGCTGGGGCAGTGGGATTGGGTTGGGGATTAGGTGCAGTTTCTACTAGTCCTCATACTGGTAATTGGTTTTGAGCACCATAGGAGGAGGGCCTGGTGGTGTTGGATTGGGTTGAGCTAGGGCTGCCATATTGGTAGCATGATGAACTTTGTTCTGAATAACCTGCTTAGCGCGACCCATGAAGGGGCATTCATGTATATAATTCCCATATACCTCGCATAGTTTGCATGGCTGATTGTGCATAACAAAGTGTTGCATCTAGGTGGGTTTGGTTACTGAGGATTTTGAGCTAACTGGATTTCCCAAGCATTGTTGGGAGGATTTGGTTGTTGACCACCTCCTTGTGGTTGGTTGTTGTGCTGATTCCTAGCTCGATTGTTTTTGGCTTTCCCTTGTTGGTTGTTGGGGGCTGGTTGGTTGGGACGCTTTTGTTGTGTAAACACTTATTCTAAAGGTGATGGGGGATTTGGGGCATAGTATACTTGGGGGGCAGGGGGTGCCACAAATGTGGGCATCTGTACCGTATATTATTGTGCCGGCCAACTAGGTGCATGGGTATATTGCTATGGCGCAGGTTGTGCATAGGATTTTGTAGCTCTGGATTGAGACATCATTCTTCCATAGTCAGGAGCTTCGTTTGGGTAGGCAACACTAAGGGTGTTGCTTGGTTGCTATGGCATCATAGGTGGTGCTAGGTGGTGTTGTATTTGGTGGGAGACAAAGCCTATGATGCCATCTGCAGCATGGGATGTCCTCGACGCATCCCGGTAGGCGGTGCCTACACAGGGAGCGTCTGGAATGATGGTGTAGAGGTATCTAGACTGTACGTCTATGAGGTCAAACTATTGGGCCTTCAAGATGGCCTCTTCCTCTATTTGGGGACGTTCATAGGCGACGTCCTTGGATATAGCTGGCAACAATGTTTTGAAGAACCAGTCAAGGAAGATCTTGTCATCAAGATTGATCTTGCACAAGCTACGACGTCGCCTCCACTCATGGATGTGGTCGGTTATGTGGGTGGTAGTGTTTTGGTGGAAATATAGCAAGATTTCCACGCGTTCATCATATATGATGGGGAGTTGGAAATATTGCAGGAACATAAAGGCCAAGGAGTTAAATTCTGGGTACTTGGCATGTGGTAGCTCAATGTACCACTTGGTTGCAGCACCTCTGAGGGTGCGTTGTAAAAGTATGAGTCTGATCGAGTCATCGACGATGCTATTTGATGAGAAACATAGATGAAACGTCATTATATGGTTTTTGGGGCACTCCACCGCATTCCCTTCAAACTTAGGGATGCCTAAAGAGAGCTTGGTTGGCATGGGGGGCCAAAAATCTTGGTGACAGATAGGGTCATTGGTTAACCTGGACAAGTTAGGAAAGTTGAGGCATGGCATGAAAGGGAGGTTTGACCCAAGGTTAATACAGGAGGGACTGGCAATGGAGGTGGGGTTTGCAGGAACATGATGCCCCTAAATGACTAGTGGAACCTATAGCATAGTTTTGGACAGGCCACTTCCCCAAGGTATGGCAAGTGGGACGGTGTGATTGGAAGGGCCACTTACCCCAGGTATGACAAGTGGGACAGTGTGAGCAGAAGGGCCACTGCCCCCAGGTATGACAGGTGGGGCAGATTGATCGGTAAGTATGGGTGAAGGTAGATGACTTATGAGATTCTACATGACAATGCTAGGACCACTGGCAGGGGTGTTGATGGTGGTGTGAGGTATGGACATGGCTCCACTACCAATCACCAGTCTGGAAAATGGTTTCGGGTTTGCACCAGCCATGGGGCTAGATGGCGTAGTGTGTAAATCTGGATCAGATTGATATGAGTCTGAGTCTGATTCAGAGGATGTGTGGCCTTCTGATGGTGTAGAGGGTCATCGAGAATGGTCTCGGTGGTGTTGTTTCAAGGACCTGAATTGTGGTGGATCGCCTCTCAGGCGTGAAGAAGAGCACGGGGGATAAACTGTGTCTGGTTGGTAGATCAAAGGGTGTAATCTGGTAGTGATGTTCTAGACCCTGGTTTCAGTGTATTTGTATTGGCTTTCAGGTAGTCACTCGGCCACCAAGAATTCTAGGAGATAGCGCTTGGATTTTTCCTCATAGGAGATCTAGTCAGTCGATAGGGGTCGTTGCCCATTTCGCTTGGCAATTCCTCTCAGTGTCTAGCTACTTTGGGGTTCCCGTGGTACTCCTCACAATGAGTTTCAGGGCTAAGCCCAAAAACTTCCCACGGTTAAGGCAATCAGGGACTTATGTCCTCAAAGATTGCAAGTGTTTGAATTAATATAAATTGATAGATTTTAATGGTTGTCTTAGCGTCATGAACTGAGTTTGGTTAGCTTACTTGGTGTGGTTGTGTGCATGTTTAGTGTATGAAAGATTTTTCATTGTTAAATTATTTTATGTTATTAGTTTGGCAACTGCAGTTATGGTTTATGAATACTTTGCAAACATTTTTGGTTTGTTACAGAAATTACAAAATGGGAAACCTGTTATAAAACCAGTGAACTTTTGAAACAGAAAACTTTAAACATGCAAATAATGAACCTGAACTATGGCAGACCTGCTAGGTGACTACCTTACACCTATATTCATCTTCGACAAGGAAAGGGTGTTGGGCTCTCAACACAGTGGAACTAAGCCCACCCGTATATCCTCAGGTCACCCTCCGAGTGCAAGGTCAGTCAACAGGGAGGACGCAAACACTGTGAGGCCCCCTGGGCCTACCACCTCCTCTACCTTCCAAGTCACCCATTTTTAGTGATCTCAAGCAATAATAAGTATAAGTGTCTATTAATATACAATCTTGACCCTTCATCTTATCCCAGAACCCTGAAGGGTGATGACTGGGTAGAGGAGGAAGGGCTTCAGTAAGAGGTTAATTTTCAATTCTTTAAGTGAAAAAACTGAAAATTAAATTACAGTATTTTATCTAAGCCTTAAAACAAATTCATATGTATTAACAGCTAATCAAATCTATCACTAATTTATAGAAATTTTTTACAGAAAGAAACAAGCTGTTGGACAGTGGCGGCTGAGCCGCATTGACAGTCCGAACAGCAAAAAACCGAATCCTGAGAGGCAGGTCTCCCTTTTCGGGGTAAATGTAGCAAGGGGGTCACTAATTTTTTCCAAAAATAGGCAAGGGGGTCACCTAGAAACTAAAAAATAGGCACAATCAGCCTCCTGAGAGTGAAGTCGCTCCTTTTGGCGCTAAATGAGGGACTGGGTCGCTCCTTTCAGCCCGATAAGAGTGATCTGGCCCGTAAAACGAAAAAATGTAAAATCAGAGCTGGGAACGGCCAATAGTAACTTGTACTGTGGCTGAACGGGCTCGAGTCAGACTTAAGGGGGCTTGACTAGAAATGTAAATGCTAAAAGCAAAGATCTAAACTAGAAATAAACAGAAATCTAAACTATGCTAACAGAAAACTGGAAATAAACTTGAAAAACCCAGGGATCTTGTGGGATCGACCTAGTATGGTAGCCAAACTATAGTAGGTCTTTCTCCCTAGCTATGAGCAGGAATGACTACCTTCCGTCTATAGGACGAAAGGGTAGGGTTCCTATGGATGGAATAAAAAACTACAGGAAAGGGTTAGCTTTGAGCCATGGAAACCCTGCAACAAACTGTTAGCAAAATAAACATGCAATCAAATAATCAATAGAGAACCTGCAACACACTATTAGCAATAAACTACCTGCATGTAAAAACAACCTACAAAAGCAAAACCATAACAAAAAAAATTCATGGTATACCTTCTTGTTTGATGAAATGGGCCACCATGCCCTAGTAAGAAGCTACCTCTCAATGAAATGGGGTTTTGGCTAATGGAGCAAGGGAGAAAATGGAGGAGAGGGCTGAATGGCTTGAGAGATGTGGGTCTCAAGGCACTCATGCGGGAAGAGTAATGGTAGGGAGAGAAGGAGTGTTTTAAAAGTGAACCCCACCCCTATATTTCTAGTTTTTTCTTGAGCTTTTAGGGTTTTAAGCCCTTGGTCAGGGCTTTAGACCCTTTTTAGGGTTTTAATCCCCTTTTGCCCATTTATTAGCTCCTTTAGGTATTTTAAGCTCCTTTGAGGGGTTTTAGACCCCTTTTGGAGGTTTTAGCCCCTATGAGAGTTATTTTTTCTCTTTTCAGGGGTTTTTAAGCCCCTTTTTATGTTTTTGAGCCTTTATAAGGGTGTGGGGGTCAATGAGGGTGATGAAATAGATGTCTTTGGGTGGTGTAGGTCATGTAGATCTTATTGAGGGATTTTTTGGGTTAACATCCACCTTTCTCTTTTTCCAGATACTCTCAAATGCAAGGCAATCGATATGTCCAACGTAGGAAACAAGAGGAAAGCTTACTTGCTTCAAAGTCATTAAAACCAAATTGTGGTTGAAGCTTCTCATTCTCTACTGTATAAATTTATTGTTTTTGTTTGGTCACTTGTTGACGTAACATATATAATTTTGTTTCAATAAACATCCAAGAAAATTTGAAATATTTGGATTCTAGACTAAACTGTCTCAGCAAAGTCAAATAGTAACTGTGAGCATTTTTAAGTAGCCCAGTTATAATATATAATTGATAGCTAAGAAACAACTATTGGAGATCATCTTACTATGTTTGGGTTTTACGACCGCCATTGGTGCTTATTATATCTCTGAGGAAGTTGTGGGGTTTTATCCTTTATTGTTTCCCCGAGGAAAATATTTGTGTCCATTGTATCTTGTGATTGATTGATTACTGTGCACATTATTCTCTCAGATAATATCCTAAGATAATACTGTCTAATTGATAAAAATCCAACAAATACCATCAAGAGAGAGTGGGAAACATGTTATTTCTCAATGTAAAAATGTCACATTATATCAAAGAGAGACTATAGAAGGATTTATTGGAGATGTTAATCCATTTGTAGGCCATGTGTATGAAAGGATGAAGAATTTTTTAAAGGTGTGGCCACAAACAGTAAATGACGTTAGATGAAGCACAAAGCCATACATGTTCAAAATCATCAAATCATATATGAATAGTTCATGAAGAGTGAGCTTCTCTATTGTTTCCTTATCATATATTGGAACGTTAGAGACATTAAATCCATTTAATAACAATTATGGAATCTATCTACTTCAATAAAGCTTCCAACAACCTATTCTAATAAAATTGTAAAAAGTAAATTGTATTTTATAACTCATTCAAAAAAATTTGTAAAACATAAATGATATTTTATATTAATAGTAAAATCTAATATGTTATTGTGTTATTATCAAAACAAAATTTTTATTATGGTATTATCATACAACATCCCAACAAACATTTATTCATTTATATAAATCAACTTCCTTGTGACTAGATGAGTGCATTCTTGGCATGTGTCTCCATTGTCAAAGTTTTATCGATGCTTTATCTTCTATTTACCTTAATTTAACTTATATATATCATTTAACTTCAACTTGCGAATTCATGAGTACACACTTTGCATGTGGCTACATTGTCAAAGTTTATGGTAGAGTTATTCACCTAGTTTTAATATATTTATAAAAGTAAGATGAGGGCATCTCATTTTCCCTATTTTTCTTTCTCTTTCATTATCATGCGGTAACAATGTTCTCACACATAGAGCTAATTTTTTTTTGCTTATTAAACTATTATTCGATCCAATAGTTCCACATTCACATAATATATATCCCCGATCACCATGAAGTAAGGGCTCATAACTCGCGCCTCAACAATGTCTTTTTTTTTTGTGTAAATAAAAATTGTATTACTGTACAGAAACCGAATTACATAGTTAACAGAGGCCTGAGGCCCGTCCCAAAACAGGACACCTTGAACCGGGCCGAGGACAGCCCCGCTTAGACAGAGTCAAAACAAATCGGCCAGAAGGATACAGAGTCTTCCCATTTCCTATTTCCCCTTCAGTACTAACTACTGCTGGATCATAAACGGAACCAGTTACATAGATTTCCCACCCACAAAAATGCAAAAAACTGATATTGTCTCCATATTTATCGCAGGGATAGATATACTGCCCGAGGCCATTTCGGCGGGGTCTAAACAGACCAGAATACATCAACAAAGAAAAGGCCAAAAGGGTTCGACCAAAAAACT